>CAUYQV010084049.1:0-21891 GCA_963574575.1 Galagoides demidoff
GGGACTGGAGAGCCCATGGGAGGAGGCAGTGAGGCCAGACCTAGGAGGGAGGCAAGCGTCTCTCTATTCTTACTAACATGGTCACTGTCGATTCTTGGTCTTTTCCAGCCATTTCACACAATTCTCCCTTAGTAATTCTAGAATAGGTTGCGTTGTGGGAAGACTCACTCATAAAGTATGCTTAATATATCACGATGCAGCCTTTCTTACTTATCCATTCAAAAAACACTTAGAGTACCTGCTGTGTGGTGGGAAGCCTCCCTGATTCTGAGAATATGAACATGAACAAGCAAATAGGCCCAACTAGGAGCTCATGAGTTGGAAGGTGAGACGGAGAGGAAGAGTGTCTGAGCACATCATTACAATGCAAGCTCATCCTGCCTCTGGTCCCAGCTCAGCTGTCCTGGCCTCGGCGACACTTGGCACTTACTGTGTTGCTCAGTAATTATTTTCGTACATATCTGTCTCGTGATAAACTGTGAGAGCCATAAGGATAGAAGTCCGAGTCTTCGTTATTTTTCTATTTTCCAGTGTTCAGCCCAGTGTACCTGTTACACAACTGGTATTTAAAAGTGTTTGGCTTGAGCAGCGCCTGTGGCTCAGTGGGTAGGGCGCTGGCCCCGTATACTGAGGGTGGTGGGTTCAAACCCAGCCCCGGCCAAATTGCAACAAAAAAATAGCCGGGTGTGATGGTGGGTGCCTGTAGTCCCAGCTACTTGGGAGGCTGAGGCAAGGGAATCGCTTAAGCCCAGGAGTAGGAGGTTGCTGTGAGCTGTGACGCATGGCACTGTACCGAGGGCAATACAGCGAGACTCTGTCTCTACCAAAAAAAAAAAAAAAATGTTTGGCTTGATTGGAACGGAGACTTCATCCTAAGGAACACTGGAGGAAGAAGGTGACATTTAAACTGGTTGTGGAATGTGCCTGCAGGAGTTTGTCAACTGAGAAGGTTGCGGGCATTCTTGTGAGTGCAGACGGAGAGTCATGAAGGGATATATGGGGGATGGGAGCCAGGCTCAGCGTGTCTTAAGTAAATGGGCATTGGGGATGCAGGAGGGATGAGCTTATGACTCAAGCAAGGAAGAGGGAGACTAGTTCTCACTATCTAGCCACAAACTTTAAGGGTCCTACAGTTTGGGGGAGGAGAAAGTAGCACACTTAAGTATTCTAGAGAAAGAGTGTCTGGTCAGCTCTGGGGTGGTGCAGAATCCCATGAGTCTCCTGGCTTTCTTGTTCGGATAGCTGGACAGATGATGGGGCCATCAGGTGAAATAAGGACTAGAGTAGTTGTGTGTTAAATGTAAAGAAATTAAGGACCTAGAAGCCCCTCAAAGATGAGTGTGCAAGTTTGGCGTTTTAGGCAGTAAAAATGTGCAGAGACCAAGGAAGCCTGTGGGTAAAGAGCTGATGAAGGTGTGTGGGACAGGGGTAACCGTGACGGCCAGAATGCGTCTCTGGAATGAAGAGGGGTGTGTGGACGCAGATAAATTTGGAGGTTGAAGAGTGAGGACACAGGAGGGAAGCCGTGGATCATTGCTGGATAGCCCCCTTTTTCGTATTTTCCAGCTTGCTTTGTTGAGGTTGGGTAATTTCTTCCAAGTGAGTTTGTGCAAATTTCATTGACTTGCTCGTTTTTGTAACCTTAGGAAGAGAGATAAGCTTAAGAGGATGTTCTTTTTGGAGGTCTCGATGATCTAACTACTCAGAGGAGCTCTGCTCGTGAACCTTGGCTTCTAAGTAGCCAGGAGGCCCCCTGTGTTCTGTTCTTAGTAGGAATTCTCAGCAGGAATGCCGGGTGGGGAGTTTGCCAATGAACATATGAAGACTCCTGTTCATCATCTTTCTGTGGTAGTTGGGAAAAGATGCAAAGATCTTTAAATCTGTGGTTTATTACATGCTGATTTTTTTTTTTTTCCTTTAAGGCTGAGTCTCATTGTGTTTTTCAGGCCAGATTTCCTTGGTATCAGCCTAGTTCACAGCAGCCTCAAACTCCTGAGCTCAAGGGATCCTTCTGCCTCAGACTCCCAAATAGCTGGAACTACAGGTGCCTACAGACTAACTTTTCTATTTTTAGTAGAGATAGGGTCTTACTCTTGCTCAGGCTGGTCTCAAACTCCTGAGCTCAAGCGATCCTCTTGCCTCAGCCTCCCAAGTAGCTGGGACTACAGGCACCCACCATGACCACCAGGCTAAGTTTTCTATTTTTAGTAGAGATGGGGCCTTAACTCTTACTTGGGCTGGTCTCAAAGTTCTGATGTCAAGGGATCCTCCTGCCTCAGTTTCCTGAATAGCAGGGACTACAGGCACATGCCACTGTTCCCAGCTGGCTTTTCTATTTTTAGTTGAGATGGGGTCTTACTCTTGCTCAGGCTGGTCTTGAGGTCCTGAGCTCAAAGGATCCTTCCACCTTGGCCTCTGAGTGTTAGGATTGCAGGTGTGAGCACACTCTGAATTCTAAATGTTCCCTTATGGGACACATGTTCCCAGGCGTGTGACTAAGGAAGCTATTTCTGTTTAAGCCACACCTGAGGCAGCAGACATCTGGTGAACTTGCATGCGGAGGCAGGTACCGACAGTGTGTCCAGGAACACCGTGCTTCTGTCCAATTCAAGCCGTCCTGAGAACCTTGCTTTGTGCGATGTTCTTGTTTCTCTGTCAAATTACCGCTCTCTTAAGCTGTGCTGTGTTTTTGTTGTGACTCACCTGTATTGCGGTGGCTCCGTCTTATAATCCTACCCTCGATTTTAAGCAAAGGAAGATGGCTAAACAGAATACTAGTAGATATTATCATGGCTAACTCAAGAATGTGGGATGCTAAAATTACATTTGGTGTTCTATAAACGTGTAGAGTGTTACTGAAATCCTGTGGTCCAGGAGATAATGCATTTATTAAACAGATAGTTTGAGAGTGTATCCTATGTAAGTCAGATGCCAGGCACTGAGGAATTATGGGATGAGTAAGACTTGGTTTCCGCCCTCAGGGTATCAACAGACAAACAGGGAAGATGACGTGTTCTTTTTCTCACATGGGTCCTTACCATACGAAAAAAGAGCTGTAGGATTTCAGGAGAGGGTGAGGTATTAATACAAAGACCGAAGATTGCTTAAATCCTTTCTATAACATAGAAGTTTTTATAGTATAATAGAGGCACACCCTAACTTTAGGTGAGGGCCAGTCTTGGCTTCACGTCAATTGTTTGGGCTATTTCATTTTTGCCCACTGAGATCTCAGGAAAAGAATCATAAAGATACACATTGAAGTATTTTTCAGGACTTGACTAGTGAACTAGGAAGTAGAAGGAGGGGACAGTTAGGGCTGAGGGGATAGAAAGTAGAGCTAAGGACAAGTTAGTACAGAGGCTTGTTTGTGCAGAGAAGCACTGGGCCGGTTAGGACACAGCAGAGTGGTGGGGTTCTGGGAGTCAAAGAGGCCAACACAGAGCCTGTGTCTGTCAATGTCAAGAAGGAGATGTGGAGTTGTTGTCCCAACTAAGGCAAACTTACCCACTGTGCATCTTGAACTTAACCAGGCAATTTGGGTAATTTATAAAGTTTCCCCTGCCCCCTTCCCAGGAGGCTCTTTTAAAAGTAGACCATTTTAAGTGCAGAGTTAAGGAAAAAGTATTCCTTTGCAATCTCACTGGCAATCACTTTGAACTTCATAGTTTATAACTATTTTCATGCTTTACTTTTTTTTTTTGAGATAGAGTCTCACTATGTAGCCATCAGCTCACCGCAACCTCAAACTCTTGGGCGTAAGTGATTCTCTTGCTTCAGCCTCCCAAGTAGCTGGAACTACAGACGTCTGCCACAACACCTGGCTATTTTCATTGTTGTTGTTGTCGTCATTGTTTTTAGCAGGCCCTGGCCCGGTTTGAACCCACCAGCCCCGGTGCATGTGGCCGACACCCTAACCACAGAGCTATGAGTGCCAAGCCTGCACTATTTTCTTAAATTCTTAATTTTTTTCTTTCTTTGAGACAGAGTCTCACTTTGTTGCCCAGGTCAGACTGCCCTCAAGTCAGCCTAGCTCACAGCAGCCTCAAACTCCTGAGATCAAGTGATCCTCCTGCCTCAGCCTCCTGAGTAGCTGGGACTACAGGTGCCCACCATTACACCCAGCTAATTTTTCTATTTTTTTTTTTTCTTAAATCAGACGCGGGGTCTCACTGTTGCTCAGGCTTGTCTAGAACTCCTGAGCTTGAAGGATCCTCCTGCTTTAGCTTCCTAGAGTGCTACGATTATAGGTGTGAGCTACCGCCCCAGCCTCTTAAATTCTTCTTTTCATGGTTTTACATGACTGTAAGACTATCTCACCATCTGAATGTTCTGTGCTTTATTTCTTTAGACTTTTTTGACCATTGCTGGTGTTTCTAGGTTTTTTGGGGTATACTAAATGATTCAGCATTGAAGAACTTTATGTATAAGGACATAAGCTGGTCAGGTAAATTCCTTGGCCGCATTCCTCCAGGTGGAATTAAAGTGCATGAGCATTTTGAAGGCTTTATTTACTTATTTATTTTTTAGAGACTGCGCCTTACTTTATCGCCCTCTGTAGAGTGCCATGCTATCACAGCTCACAGCAACCTACAGCTCTTGGGCTTAGGTGATTCTTTTGCCTCAGCCTCCCAAGTAGCTGGGACAATAGGCGCCCACCACAATGCCTGGCTATTTTTTGTTGCAGTTTGGTTGGGGCAGGGTTTGAACCCGCCACCCTCAGTATATGGGGCTGGTACCCTACCCACTGAGCCACAGGCGCCACCCTTTTGAAGGCTTGAGATGTGTGTTGGTTAACCAGGTTGTCCTTCGGAGACAGCAAGTCTGTGCTCCTGCTCTGAGTATCAAAGAATGTTTTCCAAAATCCTTGCCAGTATTTTGATATTTCTAACGCTCTTTCGAAATAAATATTCGTTATGTTTAGGGATGAGCAAAATGGCATGTTATTTTAATTGGCATATGCTTGGCACTCACATTACTTGGGGAATACATGTAGATTCAGTCGGCAAAGTGCTGGGATACTGCAGTGAATATAAGATCAAAATGAGTCCTCAAAGTTGCATCATGGTGGGGAGAACAAAGTCTATATCTGATAAGGAGATGCACTAGAGAGAGAGAGAGAGAGAAAATGCTGATGCAGATATGGGGGTATTAAATGTCGGGGGTGGGCACGGCCAGTGGAGGTGGCCTTTGAGTCAAGGCTGAAGGGCCCGTGATGGGACGGCTGAAGCCATTCCAGTTAGAAGCAGACAGCAGGAGGGAAGCCCCCGAGTGGAGCTTCAGTGGATGCTCTGGGAAGAGCAAGAAATGAGGGTAGGAGGAAGGAAACGGGAGATGAGGGCTGAGAGGTAGGAGAGAGCCAGCTCATGCACAATAAATCATAATAAAGATTTGACTTTTAAGCTGGGCGTCTTAAATGTTTACGGGATCGCGCTCTTGGTTGTGTTGAGAATAGGTTGAATATGGGGTGGGGGACAGGGAGGGTCAGAGGGGGGGTTATCATAGTAATAATGGCAGTGGACTGTGGCCAGATTCTAGACACGCGGCGAAGGCAGAGCCAGCCCCTGCTTAAACTGGATGAGAGCCAAGAAAGGAGGCAAGAGGGGCTGTGAACATTTTGGTGTGAGCCATGGAAGGAAAACGGAAGGACAGACCCTGGGACGTCACTGTCAGGGACGCAGTTACAGAGATGTTACATTGAGATGAATAATAGACGGATAAGAGCTGGAAACATAGGTCTAAAGTGCCTGGTCTACAGATAGAAATTTGGGATTTGGTGACAGACAGATGATGTCGAGAGCCGGGACTGGGTGAGATCACCACGGCAGTTAGTGCAGAAAGAGAACAGCTCACGGTCACTCTGCGGCACTCCCTAGAGTGCTCCCGAGGACCTCTTGCAAAGGCTTCAGTTTAAAAGACTGGGGAGATGAGGAATCCCCAAGGAGACCAAGCAGGAACAGCCAGAAAGGTAGGAGGCCTGGAACCCCCGTACAGAAAACCTTTCAAGGGGACAGCAGGCACCAACTGCAGCCCAGATCGCTGGCAGGAGACTGTGGCAGCTAAGAATGACGTGTGCCACAGGTGGCAGAAACCCAGTCATTTGGGTACACCAAAACTCTGGGCATTTATTCTAATCAGGAAGTCCAGGGGTGAGCAGTTCTGGGCTGGACGATTGGGTAGTGTCCTCCTGTCCTTCCACTCCTCCTGCCTTGGCATATTGGGTTTTGTCATTGGCTTTTCAGTTAAAATATGGTCGCTAAGAGTTCTGTGTGCCACCGTCTCCTGCTACGCTGGGCAAAGATGGGCAGCGAGTGACCACATCCCGAGCGGGGTCCTCCTCCTGACATGCCTCTCTGTGGTTATCAGGGAGGACAGCTCCTGCTCAGCGGCTTGGCCCCACGAACTCTCATCCTTGCGTCCTGCTGGCACAGACGGGATCACCTGGTCACCCCGAACATCAAGAAAGGTTGAGAAGCGAGTATTTGTTTTTTTAAAAACCTTTCTATAGGATGAAGTGGTGGAGACGGGGGATTAGGAATGACAGTTGGCTAGCCAGGAAAGGGGATGTTAGACACAGTAAGGTCAAGTTTCTTTAAAAAAAAAAAAATCACACCAATTCTTTTTTGTTTAGAGCGCTGGTTCTCAACCTTCCTAATGCCTCCTAATGCCACGACCCTTTAATACAGTGACCCCCAGCCATAAATTTATTTTTGTTGCTACTTCATAACTGTAATTTTGCTGCCGTTATGAATTGTAATGTAAATATCTGATATGCAGGATATATTTTCATTGTTACAAAGGGGTCGTGACCCACAGGTTGAGAACCACGGGTTTAGAGCTTTTGTTCACTTATATTGTGGGGCGTAAGATGGTTGTTGGTGCCCTACTGTGCATTTTTCCTCTGTTCTTTGTTTCATCATATATATGTCTTTTTCATGTACGGTGTTTTAAAATGTCTTAATGTTTAAGTATATCATTTCCTTTAATTTTTCCTATGGTTTATACATAACAAGACTTTCTTTACCAAAGAGAGCATTGCTCCATATTTAATTTTTTATAGTTTTATTTTTAATACTTTATCTCTTGGTTTTTGTTTTGTTGTGTTGTGTTTTTAGAGACAGAGTCTCACTCTGTAGCCCAAGCTAGAGTGCCCATGGCATCAGCCTAGTTCACAGCAACCTCAAACTCCTAGGCTCAAGCAATCCTCCTGCCTCAGCCACCTAAGTAGCTCAGGCTATAGGCGCCTGCCACAATATCCAGCTGATTATTTTTCTATTTTTAGTAGAGATGGGGGGGTCTCACTCTTGCTCAAGGTGGTCTTGAACTCCTGAACTCAAGGGATCCTCCTGCCTCAGAGTGCTGGGATTACAGATTCTAGCCCTGGTGCCCAGCACTCATCACCACCGTCCATCTCTGGAACTTTCTTGTCTTGCCCATCTGAAATCCTGTATGCATTAAAAACTAACTCCCAGGCGGCACCCCTGGCTCAGTGAGTAATGCACCAGCCCCATATACCGAGGGTGGTGGGTTCAAACCTAACCCCAGCCAAAAACTGCAAAAAAAAAGCCCCCCCCCCCAAACTGCAACAACATAGCCAGGCATTGTGGCAGGTGCCTGTAGTCCCAGCTACTTGGGAGGCTGAGGCAAGAGAATCACCTAAGCCCAAGAGCTGGAGGTTGCTGTGAGCTGTGATGCCGTGGCACTCCACCAAGGGTGACATAGTGAGACTCTGTCTCAAAAAAAACCAAACAAAACTAACTCCCATTAGTGGTCCCAGGCCCTGGCAACTCCCACTCTACTTTGCATTTGTATGATTTTGACTAGTCTAGGAATCTATAAGGGGAATCAGACCATAATTTGTTTCACTCAGCATCATGTCTTCAAGGCACATCCATATTGTAGCAGGTGTCAAATTTTCCTTCTTTTTGAAGGCTGAATAATATTCCACTGCCGCGTCTGTAACCAGCTTTCGTTTATTTGTTCCTCTGCCTGTGGATACCTGGGTTGCTTCCCCATCTTGCCTATTGTGAATTACGTGCCAGGAACATGGGCGTACAGATAAATATCTGTCTGAGTCTCTGCTTCCTCTTCTTTGAGGCACATACCTAGGTGTGGAGTTGCTGGATCATGAAATTCTTCTAAGTTTTTGAGAAGCCATCATGCTGTTTTCCTCAATGGTTGCACCATTTTACGTTGCCACCAGCAATGCCCAAGAGTTCCAGTTTCTCCATGTCCTTGCCAATGCTTGTTGCTTGTTCCTTTTGGGTTGGGGAGGGGGCGGGCAAGGACAGAGTCTCAAGCTGTCACCCTGGGTAGAGCACTGTGGCGTCACAGCTCACAGCAACCTCTAGCTCTTGGGCTTAGGTGATTCTCTTGCCTCAGCCTCCCAAGTAGCTGGAACTATAGGCACCCGCCACAATGCCTGGCTATTTTTCTGTTGCAGTTGTTATTGTTGCTTAGCTGGTCCGAATTGGGTTCGAACCCGCCAGCCTCTGTATGTTTCCGGCACCATAACCACCGTGCTATGGGCGCTGAGCTATGAAGCTAAATTCTTAAATGTGTACATTACTGTTAAGATAATTTTGTCCTTTAGGGTTAATTGGACATCCATGTGCAGCAATGGTTTTGAGTATATATGATTTATTTCTCTCTAAAAGTTTTTGAATCGTTTTTAGACTTTCATTTTTATAATAATTCCTAGTTATTGTATATAATTTTTTCTTTTCTTTTTTTGAGACAGAGTCTCACTTTGTGGCCCTTGGTAGAGTGCCATGGCATCATAGCTTACAGCAACCTCAAACTCTTGGGCTCAAGTGATCCTCTTGCTTCAGCCTCCCAAGTGCTGAGACGACAGGTAATTGCCACAACGCCCAGCTATTTTTTTAGAGATGAGGTCTCGCTCTTGCTCAGGCTGGTCTTAAGCTCTTGAGCTCAGGCAGTCCACCAGCCTCAGCCTCCCAGAGTCCTAGGGTTACAGGTGTGAGCCACCTCGCCTGGCTACTATAAATAATTCTAAAGGCAGTTTTCTCTATGTGGTTGCATTTAAAGGACCCAAGTTCTAATTATAACTGTAAACGTATTCTCATCCTTTATGTCTTAACCATGTCTGTTCATTGGTGTTGTCTCTTTCTGACTCTAGTAGTTAACGGCCCTGCCCCTTGCAAGCCTTGTTTAAACTGACCTCAGTCATCTCATTTTCACTGTCCAGGTTAAATTCTTACTCCTCTAGGCCTGGCAGGTGCAATAGCCTTCTAGCTTGTTTCTCAAACTCTTGATTCAGCTCGGCATGTTCCTACTGCGTGGTCAAGTTCTGTGCAAATGCTACGGATGCTGTGTGCTGCCCACCTTCCCACCATACCCACCCTGGCAGTTATGGTCTAGAGCAGGGGTCCTCAAACTTTTTAAACAGGAGGCCAGTTCGCTGGCCCTCAGACTGTTGGAGAGCCAGACTGCGGGCCCCGGTACAAGTCGGCTGCTAAGCAGGACAGGCAGCGGTGGCAAAAACACCCGGTAGGCTGGATAAATGTCCTAGGCGGGCTGCATGTGGCCAGTGGGCCATAGTTTGAGGACGCCTGGTCTAGAGGGCAGCCTGGATTCAGGGCCATCTCTCCTTTAGCCTCATTTTCCTTTTCTTCCCCGTGACACTATTCATATTAAGTATCCAACATATCTTACTATAATAGGACACAAAGTCTTTCCTAATAGTTCACAGTTTTTACTGAAAATAGCCAGTAGTGATTTCTGCGATTTCTAGAACTGTACGCATTTGAGCTTTGTGATTACCTGCGATGATCTTACTAGGTAAGCAAGTAAACTACTTGGGTAACACACCCCTTGTGGGACTCCATTGCCCCTGTTTTCATTAAGATGATTTAGGTCTTCCAACACACGGTAACGTAGTGGTCAGTGTTTTTTTGTCATTGTTAACAAATTGAAACTCATCTTCAAAACCCATAAATACATAGAGTGGCCTGTCTTTTTTTTTTTTTTTTAACGTTGGAGGAATGTCTAGTAAAAATGCTGTGAAAGCTGGCTTCATTGGTGTCTAGTTGATAGTTTCAAGATGAGAAATTTGACTGCTAGATGTTTCCATGGCTCTAGAAATTCCACTCATTACTCTGAAGGTATTTCCTGTGCAGTGTGGGACCCGCCCTCTTTCCTAGACCTTTCTTAGGAGAGAAGACAGGCTTGGTGCTAAGAGATTACACTGCATACCCTGTGAAGGTCCTGGGAGCTTTCTCCTGGGGCATCGATCATTTCATAGAAGCGCTGGGACAAAGGCGCATCACTCAGGAAGGAGTTCATTCCAGTCCTAGGAAGCACCCCCATTCTGCAATCCTGAAGCACTTTCTCGTAATAAAGTGCCTGACTTCATGGTAGTGATATCGAAGCGTTAATTAAAGCACCGGCTTCTTTATTTTTTCCCTCAGTGCTATAAAATAAAAAATATTGAAGAATACAGAAAATGCTTACAGCTGACCAGGAAAAACTGATCATTAGAATCTCCTTTAACTATTGATCCAGTTTATCCTTTGATTTCTTTACCTGCTTTGTCTTAGATTAACTCACACCCCGTGTGCTTTTTAATAATACTTATTAGTTTTTAGAAAGATGTGCTCCTTGTAAAAAGGAAAAGTAATGTGAGTTAATAAAACATGAAGGGGAAGTTGCCCATTCTCTCCCCTTCCTCTTCTCTCTCATGTCTCTTTACCCCATAATAGTTCTGCAAGATTGTGGCATAGCCTTCTGGACTTTTCTGATACGTAGCTAAGTCTAAACTTAAAAAAAAAAATGACAGTTTTTCTCTTTGCGGGGGCAAAGAGAAACTCTATTGCTATAACTTCATTTTTGCCTTTGAACCTTTAGCTTCCTTAAGCCAATTCTGAGTTGTTCTCAACCCAATCTGATAGTTGTTCAGTGACTACTGATATGTAATCTGGTCCCATTCATTCATTTCCCACTTTTTACAGCTATCACCGTTTCCTCCCAGTCCTGTTTGTGCATTTTTTTTTAACAACTTTTCTTTTTTTTTAGACAGAGTCTCACTATGTTGCCCTTGGTAGAGTGCTGTGGCATCACAGCTCACAGCAACCTCAATCTCTTGGGCTTTAGCAATTTACTTGCCTCAGCCTCCCAAGTAGCTGGGACTACAGGCGCCCACCACAATGCCCGGCTATTTTTTGGTTACAGTTGTTACTGTTTAGCAGGCCCGGGCCAGGCTCGAACCCATCAGCCTCAGTGTATGTGGCCGGCGCCCTATTCACTGAGCTATGGGCACCAAGTCACTTTTAACAAATTTTTAAGTGCATAATACAGTATCGTTTAACTTGGCATTCTGTTGCAGAGCCCATCTCTAGAACTCATCTTTCATAAATAGAACTTTATACCCGTTGAACAATTCTCCATTTCCCTCCTTGTCTCCCTCAGCCCCTGGCAAGCACCGTTTTACTTTCTGTATAATATTAGTGTTGTCCTTTTTTTTTTCACTTAATATTTCCACTGGCATTTTAGTTTTGCAAGGCATGTTTACTGATTATTTTGGTTGAATATAGTTCACTTTATCAGGTTTTCCAAGGTGGTTCTCTTAGTAAATTAATTCATGAAGGTTTGCCACAAATCCAGTAGACTCTCTGTGTTATAATCTATGGCAAAGTACAAATGTTATTCCTTCCAGATTTCCCCTAGGCAGAAGTGGTTATAATTACAGAATCAAAACAGAGCCATTGTCTATATGTAAGTTTGTGCTAAGTGCACGAGCTTAAAATAAACCACGAAGGTCAATATTATCTCTGCAAGTAGACCTTAAGTCTTGATCTTGACCATGTGGGGTAAGTTACAGTATGTGATGTGAACTGGTAAATGGCACCTTCTCAGAACTGTGAGAGAAGTCCTGTATTGATTGTGCGGTTTAAGAATTTAGTGCCTGGGTTACTTGCAGTCTCTCAACTGGCCCGATATTGCCAGGCCTTTAATATTGCTCACGATGAATATTATGCAGCCTTAAAGAAAGATGGAGACTTCACCTCCTTCGTGTTTACATGGATGGAGCTGGAACATATTCTTCTTAGCAAAGTATCTCAAGAATGGAAGAAAAAGTATCCAAAGTACTCAGCCCTACTATGAAACTAGATTATAGCTTTCATACAAAAGCTATATAGCCCAAGAATATGGGGACGGGGGAGAGGGATGGGAGCGGAGAAGGGAGGGTGGGTGGTGGGTGGATGATTGGTGGGACCACACCTATGGTCCATCTTACAAGGGTACATGTGAATCTTTCTAAATGCAGAATATAAATGTCTTAACACAATAAAAAGTATATATATATTGCTCATGATGGGTCACTTTTACTGTTTCTTTATATGAAATCCAGTCATAACTACTTTCGGTCCAACTTTGTCATTAAGTTAAAATGGGACGGCTGGTGGATGACACAGTTGTGTGTTTACAGCAGATGCCTTGTAAATTGCCATTGGTTTTACCATTCCTCTGTGGGCGCTCCCTGAGTAAGGGGTGGAACTTGTCTGCCTCCAAGCCCAGTGCTACTGTCTGGAACTACAATGCTGCTTCTATTCTGTGGTAGAGCAGAGGGACATGGGCTGGTGGTTGGGCACTTGGAGTCTAGGCCTCCCTGTAACTGGTTGGTTATGTGACCCAAGAAAGCCATTTAACTACCTGAATAGTTTTCCCATGTATAAACTGGGATAGTAAAAGGAACAGGATTATTCTCAGTATCAAAGGAGCTATTCTTTTGGTGGAAGAGCCATTGTTAGTATACTCAGCACTCGTTAATTAAGATAAATGGTGGAATGGGGATGCCTGGGGTGAGGACAAGTCATCAGGTGGAGAGGGTTGGGCCAGGTGGAGGTGACAGTAAGTCAGACTTGTGAAAATGGGACAGGGCAGGTCAGAGAATGATATTTGGGTTTGGGGGGTAACTTGTTGCTAGTTCAGGCTTTATATTGAAAGCAGGACACAGGTCTTCTGGAGTAATCCTTAGGCACATTTAGAAATGTGGGCAAACCGAAGATGGCTTTCAGAACCAATGCCAGGCAACATGCTTTTCTGAAGAATAAGCTAATTTTCAGAACTTACTGAGCCTTGATGACATTGTGGCTGTGGCCCAGTAATTTTGATCTGTTACTTGGCTGACCTTGCTCATGACTTCTGATGCTGATGACTCATTAGAATGTTTCTGAAGAGGCAGAAATTTGGCAAATTTATGTTCTAAAGATCTATCTGTTTTACCTACTCTGAAGCAAATAAAACAGGTAGCTAAATATAAATAAAAAATTACTGTTACCTAATAGTTGCTAATTATTGTAAAGGATGTAAAGAAGAAAGTCTCTCTTTAGCTAATAGATGGAAGAGACAGATAAACTTATACAAATAGGTTATGTGTTTAATGCTTCCATGTACATGATGAGAAGCATTATAAAAATTTGTCATTTACTCTTGGCATTAAAAGAAAAATTCATCTAGTAAACATTATGTCTTAGTCCATGCCAGATGCTCGGCCAGGTCCTACAGGACAGAATCAAATCAGCTGCTCTTCCTGTTTGCAGGGACCCTGGAGACTAGCACGGGAGACGTACAGAAGCAGATGCTCTGATAGTAACAAGTCTATGGCATGAGCAGAAAGGAAGGTGTAGTTCATGGTACACAGGTGACGGTGTCCTGGGAGGAGAGGTGCACAAAAAGGCCATGACTCTCAACAGTGCTCCTGAAACTTGATGTGTTTCAATCACATGTGTTTTAGTCAACTGGGGAGTTGGTGACTGAGCAGATCCAGGGAGGGGCTGCAAACTCACAGCATGGGAGAATCAAGAGCTGGCTTCGGGCTTGGCGCCTGTAGCTCAGCAGCTTGGGCACCAGCCACATTCACCGGAGCTGGTGGGTTCAAACCCAGCCCAAACCTGCCAAACAGTGACAACTACAACCAAAAAACACTGGGCGTTGTGGTAGGCATCTATAGTCCTAGCTATTTGGGAGGCTGAGGCAAGAGAATCACTTAAGCACAAGAGACTGGAGGTTGCTGTGAGCTGTGATGCCTTGGCACTCTACTGAGGGCAGCAAAGTGAGACTGTGTCCCCCCCAAAAAAGAGCTGACTTATATTCACTGGGCAGAGATAGGGGACGGATGACAGGAGGCCTGCTCGGTCACAGGATGAGCTTAAGCCGAAGAGTAGAGTGAAACAGCCCAGAGAGAAGCCACTAAGGGCATGTGTGGGTGCGTAGAGTGGTGGGGACAGGGAATAAGGCAGGAATCAGCCCGAGCACTGCCTTTTATGCCTTTAAAATTATATATTAATTAAGAAGCTTAAATATAAGATTGCCATCCTCTAGGTAATGGGGTAGCTCACATTTTAGATGGGGCCATGACCTTAAATTTCATGTGCAGGAGGTTACTGTGATGGAGTTGGGAGGGATAGGAGGACAGGACTTTAGGAGGCTAATACATTATTTAGGCAAGATGTAAGAGGGAAAATGAGGATTCATAGGATGGACTGAGAGGAAGAACTTTTTGGAAAGAAATGGCCTGTCTTGTAAAGTTGCATAGCACATGGTATGTGCTGGAGTCAGAAAGAAAGCTAAGTTAATGTAAATGGGCAGTGCAGGGGGAAGGCTGGAGCTAGGGGAGAGCCTCAGCCTGGTGGCTTCAAATGCCAGACCTGAGGAGCTTAAGCTTATTTTGGAGGTGGGAGACTGGGTCTTGCCCTGTCACCCAGGCTGGAGTGACTTGATCATAGGTCACTGTAACCTCAAACTCCTGGGCCCAACCAATCCTCCCACCTCAGCTTTCTGAATCCTGGGACTACAGCTGTATGCCACCATGCCTGGCTCATTTTTGAAAATTATTTATAGAGACAGGGTCTTGATATAGTCTCGAACCTCTGGCCTCAAGCAATCTTCTCACCCTTGGCCTCCCAAAGTGCTGGGATTGTAGGGGTGAACCACTGCACGCAGCCCCTTTTTGTCTATTAAGACGAGATTTGTGTAAGTGAAATCACTAGGACAAAGCAATGGGCATAACTTTCCAGTAAGATCACTTGACTATTTTCATCAAAAGTCTTGTTTTCAACTCTTGATATTCTTCACTGACGTGGTACTAGTAGCATTGAGAGAGCTGGTACTAGATTAAGTGAGGACATGGGAGAAAGAGATGATTTCAATGTTCTGCAGCTGGATGGAAGAAAATAAATATGGGGCTATACTTAGCATAAATAGGAGAGCATCAGCCCGAGCTGAAATGCTGAACAAGGAATTTAAAACTCAAGTGACACTGGAATTCAGAAGGAGGATGGGGCTGCGAGTAAGAATGTGAGATTCTTCTGTATGGTTAAAGTCATGAGCAAAAGATTGAACTTGGCTAATAACCCCTATTTATCAAGGTGGCAGGTATGACCATCAAGGTAGTGTGGGTTCAAAGGTGTCAGAGGGTAGGAAGGAAGCGTATATATTTCAGTGATAAGGGGAAACACTTTTGCTGCACGGAAGAAGTAGTTTGGCAGAATAAACTGTGGGAAGTAAAGACGCAAGGGAGGGGGGTGGGTCAATAGAGGGAGGGTTAGCAGGGGGACCACACCTATGGAGCATATTGCAAGTACAAGTTGGATCTATCAGGTGTAGAACACAAATGTCTTAACACTGTAATTGGGTGAATGAGGTGAAGGCTATGTTGATTAGTAGGATGTAAGCACTCCAATTTGTACAAATAACCAACACGTTGAATCCCATAATGGCATAAATGTATTCATGATCTATGTACAAATGACTTAATTTAAAAAAAAAAAAAGATGCAAAGATGAGATGCAAAAAAGACTATTAATAGAGCGCCCCCTGGTGTTAGGCATTAGGCATTTTTCAAATGAAATTTTTCTCATGGAATTGAATTTCTTCCTGATTGGCTAATTTTACATTTTCACTTGTTTATTTTTTACGATGTAGCCTAGTCATATACCTGGACTATTTTTTTTCTTTTTAAAATCAGCTTTTCCACAAGCTGTTTCTCACGTGACTTTTCTGCTCTGTCTTCTGACTACAGAGATACGTGAGTTAATTACTGTAGGTTTCAGGGTTACAGCTACACTGCTCGTGTATATACTCATGGCCTTATCCTCTCTTCCCTTTTGCCTCTAAATTATCAAAAGTAAGTAGGACTGTGGGAAGCTTTCCTCTTTCATCTGTAGCTACATGATTCTGAAAATATTGATGCTGAGTTTTGATTCCTTTGTTAGAGCAAAGGTTTGGGTTAACAGTTGGAAACTTTATTATTGTTATTTTTTTAAACCCAAGGAAAACCTGCGTCCTTGAAAACCGCACAGCCATCTTGGGTGAATTTGCCTAGACCACTTCCTAAAGCCAAAGCATCCTTGAAAAGTCCTGCGCTGCGGAGGACAGGAAGCTCCCCCTCCGTTGCCAGCACCCACAGTGATCTGAGCACTTACAGCAATAACTGTAAGTCAGCTTTAGGCTGAACTCGGGCAGTGGTGGTGGTGGGGGGGTTCAAACAGGACTTACCAGGAAAACGAATGGTGTACAAGTAATTTGTGGGATTTTTTTTTTTCCTGTAATTTTGGGAAAATATGCGCACTGCTGCCTTGGAATTGCTCTGAAAGTTGGACAGGAAAAACAAACTGAAAAACATCCCCTTTTGACGAAGATGCTATGAAACCCTGAAGTAATTATAGTATGCGTCGAAGGTATATTTTTCATGGACGATTCCAAAGTGCATTGTTGGAGGTGATGGTGTTTGGGGTTACGGAAAGACTAGAGCAACCTAGGGGGTCAGATACCCAGCTAGATTCAGCAAAAAGATAACTTTCAGTTTCATTTACTTTACTTTTATTTTTATTTATTTTTTTGAGACAGAGTTTCACTTTGTTGCTCTTGGTAGGGTAGAGCCCTGTGGCGTCATAGCTCACAGCAACCTCAAACTCTTGGGCTTAAGCGATTCTCCTGCCTCAGCTTCCCAGGTAGCTGAGACTACAGGTGCCTGCCACAATGCACAGCTATTTTTAGAGACGAGGTCGTGCTCTGGCTCAGGCTGGTCTTAAACCTGTGAGCTCAGGCAATCCACCCTCCTTGGCCTCCCAGAGTGCCTGGCCTAGTTTCATTTACTGTATAAAAGACATTCTTTTATGGCTGTATGTTTATAATCTTTTACTTTGGATTCAGCATAATGTGACTGAAATATTATAACTTCAAGCCTAATTGTAAAACATTGAAACTCAGGAGAATATTTTTTAAACAGTTCCGTTAATGTGAATTGCTATCCCCCTGGGTAGAGTGCCATGGTATCACAGCTCATAGCAACCTCCAACTCCTGGGCTCAAGCGAGTCTCCTGCCTCTGCCTCCCAAGTAGCTGGGACCACAGGCGCCCCCCACAACGCCTGGCCATTTTTTTTTTTTGGTTGCAGCCATCATTGTTGTTTGGCAGGCCCGGGCTGGGGATTCGAACCCGCCACCTTGGGTGTACGTGGCTGGTACCCTAGCCTATTGAGCCACAGGCGTCGAGCCCTGGGTATCAAAATTAATTGAGCCGTCCCTTTCATTCAAAAGATGTATCTGGGCATGTGCTTAGTCTCTAATTTCCTTCTTCTATTGAGCCACAAAATAATTCTCAAATTCATGACTTCACGTAATTTTGGAGCACCTGCTTTGCACAGATGATAGAGGCATAGAGGGATGAGGATACGAAAGAAATTGTCCTGACTCTGAAAGGAGGCGGGGAGAAAGGAGATACTTACATGGGTGACTGGGATACCAGATAAAACAAGATTGCAAGGGTGTGGAGAGACGCAGAGCACTGATCTCTCCGCTTCATGGAGAGATCAGTTTCTTCTTTTTGGTGAGGGGATGGAGGCCAAGTAGAATAACAGTCACCGAACTTTTCTGCCTAGAGAGCAGTATTAGAGAGTTGCCGACCATTTCTTTTTCCTCTCAAATAATTTTTACGGTTTCCCTGATTTTATATGTGACGTGATTTAAGCTCAGAGATGTCGTCACTGGTTCAAAGTCACACAGCAGATATGTGACAGGACGGAGAAGGTGTTGGTGGAGGATAAGGCATCCAATTAATGACTGAATGAATGAACTCATATCTAGTGGGTCACCTAGCAGTGGGATAGCAAGCAGCTGGCGCTTCTGACCCACTGGGATCCGAAACAGGATTATTATCTGTTTATTGCTTGAGTTTTGAAGTTGTGCCACAAAATCAGAAGGGTTTGCATGTGACAGATTGCTCTCTGAATTCGAAGAACTCATTCACACGCGTGTTATTTTAAGATCATTTCACTCCCGCGCTCTCTCCGTCTTGCAATGCAGTTTAAAAAACAAACTGCCAAAACAGAATCACCAGCGTGCTCTGGAAGGACTCTGGTGGCGGTGGCATTTATGGCCCCTGAAGCAGACGCGTTCTGTAGTGCCACAGATGCGCCTTTCCCCTCGACAGCCATGTTGAGTTGGCCACCGCTTCAGTCCCGTGTCTGAGACTTCCAAAGAGGTTGTAAAATGCTTTTGTCCCTTGCCTTTTGTCTTTTAACAAAAGGGCTTGCCATCCACCCACAGTGCCTGTCTCCTAGCGAAGTGTCCCTGGTGCAGACTAAGCATTCAAACCAGTGAGTCTCTTTCTTAGTTTGATTTGCTAGCTGGTTTAATCTGTTTTGTGTAGTGCCTTGGAGCTTACAGATTTTTTTTTTTCCCCCTCCATTCTAATTCACTAAGCAAGCCTGAGGGATATGAGTGTGAACATGGCTGCGGTGTTTCCTGCTTAAGCGTGCTTTGATCCTTTTAAATGACTATACCAGGAGGATTCCGCAGTTGTACAGAAACTGATATTGCTTCAAAAATCTTTATCAATTCTACCCTCACCCCACCGGCTGGCTCAGAGAGGCAGTACGATGCTACCTTATTGACACTGCTGGTCGTGGGATCCTACAGCCTTTGTATAATTCCTTTGTTAGCCACGTTTACGGGGAAAAAAAGTAGGTCGACGATTTCTGGTTTGATTCTTTCCTTTGTAAGCATGCTTAAATTTTTATTCAATAAATTGATTTAAGATCTGTCAATTGCTATTTTTTGGTAACTTGTAATTTACGTTCATTGTGATGTTTCTTGGGCATATTTATGTGGGGTTAAGATGTGAATGCTTCTGTGTGGGACCAATTTTGTTGTACCTTTTATGTTTTGAGACGCCTCCTAAATATAATTCAGCAGCACTGTTCGTGTTCTTAGCACAGAAAATTAATCCTTTTATCAAAGACTATTTGGTGATTTAATTTCTCTTTGAATAACTAGGAGTTTTTGTGTGTGAGCTTATAGTTGTGTGAGTCAAGAGATATGCTTTCTAAGAATTAAGATGGAAACATCACATCTTTTGTTATTTTCCTCACTTTTAAACAAAGGCATTAAACACGGACTTTTGGAAAAAGACTACCTCAAAATGTGACCAAAGTCATTTTGAGCTGATTTTTTTTTTTCTGCTTCTGATAATGAAGGACCACGTTAGAAAATAAACTTGCTCTTCTGACTGTATCTGGATTCATAATGGCTTAAGCCTTTGAACCCTTTTAAAGAAATTTTTTTTGTTTGCTTTGTCTGTGCGTTTCTTTGTGAGATTGTTGGTGGCATCATTTAAGAACTTCTGATAGAGCATAGTACGGTTGTAAAATTAGCCATCTGTTTCTCGGTACTTTGGAATCCTATAGAAATAACGTTGCCAAGTCTTAAAGTGACAGAATCAAGACACCTAAGGTGATACATTTTTCTTATTTAGGAGTTCAAGCAGGTTTTGTGTGTGTGTGTGTGCGCCTTTAAGCATAGAAAATTTTAAAGCTACAATACTGATTTCCTTTGGGGCATTAGTATAAAACACTGCACAGTAGTTGCTTTACCGAAAGTGCTCGTGTATAGAGGTTAAACATTCTGCATTATACATTATGTGCACCTTTAGGCTCAGATATCTCCAGTTTTTAAAATCACTGAAGTGATTGGATGAAAATAAATGGCATATTGTAGGTCTTGAATTGAATCGAAGCTTTGAGGATCATCGGGCAGTTGAGAAGGTGGTCTGGGAAGAGCGTAGAATTTGGCCTCGTTAGCAGAAATAGGAAGTCCAAAGACTTCCGTCACCTTCCACTTTGGCCACAAAAACGTGTTTATTTTTGAGAGACAGATGGCGGGCGAGGGGAAATGTCAGAGATGCAAACCAAAGCTCTTGGCAGTCCCTTCGAAATAGGAGAACAGAGAGAGACTAAAGAAAGAAACGCAGCGTTTTTTTTTTTTCTCTGCACCTTTGTGGCCAACCCTGGCTGAGGTGGGGTGACGTCCAGAAAAGGTCACTCCACGTGGAGTCGTCTTGGTTTTCCTACTAACTGTGTGAACTTGGGCGATCTTTCTCTTCTCTTCATCTTAGTATCCTCAGCGAGGGAAGGACTAGGGCATCTTCAAAATCCTTGCCACAGCAATAACTGTCTTTTTTTTTTTTTCCTTTTGTGTAATAGGATGGTCCACGATCATTTGGAAAGAGGGTGTTTTGAGTTGTTCAAATGATTAAGCTGATTGAAGGATGACTCTTATTTATTTATCCTCTGTTTTGTTTTCTCGTGGCAGAAATGGCAAGTGAGGATTATCTCACCTGCCAACACTGGTTAGTAGAAGAGAATCATGGACAGTTCAGTGTTAACTGTTTCCCAGGCTGCTGCTAGGTTCAGAGGGAAAGATCTTTGTTTGACTAGTGATGTCTGCCTTGGCAGAGGTGGAGGCGGAGGTGAAGGTGAGGGGCAGGCAGTAGACACTGCTGGCTTTGCGTCACAGAACACGTTAGTACCACATACCCCTGACAGTGACTCCTTAATAAGGAAGTATCATTATCCAGACCACTCTTGATTTTGTTCTTCTTCTTTTAATGTTTTCCAAAGATATATAAGACACATTCTTATTAATACAAAGCTGAGTGATTTTGCTTTTGAAATTTGAAAGCTTAGGCGTCAGCACTTGATTTGAAGCCAGGTGGGCAGATGATCTGGCGTAGTGAGGAGGAGTGTTAAACTGATTCACAAAAAAATTCAAGCGATGAACAGAATGTTTTCTCTGTGTGTATACACAGGATTTAATAAACAAAAACTAATTTTAACTAGATGCTGGAGCGCCGTATGAAATGTGAGTTGGCGAGGGAACGTCTGGAACAATAAGAAGCCTTTTTCCAGTAGGAAAATCATTTCTGCTGCTGCTTGAACTTTGTGGACTATCTCTCGTCTTTTCAGACTCAATTATCTCTCTCTTTTATTCCACTTGAACCACATTTTGGCCATGGTGAAATGAAAATTAAGGATTGTTGTTCTGCATAATTGAGACAGCGAGGACCAGAGATGACAACATAATGGGATATTTTAACTCCATCCTAGAGCTGGCTGAGGCCGAGCTGACCACTTGGGGAATTGAATGTCTTGACTGTACAGACCAATTGTCACTGACTGGTGGTGGCCCCCGGGAGCACAGTGTTTAGGACCATTCGGTTGATGGATCTGGCCTCAGTGGGACTGGGTACCACAGTCAGTGAGCAGGGACCCTGTGACACACACATAGTGTCCGTTCCCACAGCTGACTTTCAGACCCATCAACCATGACACAGAGAGGTGAGGTGACCCAGGGCAAACTCAGCAGGGCCCAAGTTAGGACTAGAAGTTTGATATTGCAGCTAGCATTCCTCCATGGTGGAAATGATTATTCGTCTTATTATGTCGGGACTGTTGCCGCTGAAGAATTTATCACTTGGCTATCGGATAAGGGAAAATTTAGTTGTCAGGGATGCCCAACCAGTTGCCAGGTTAGGAGCTAAAATAGAGGGCGGGAGAAATGTCTTAAAGGGATCACAGCGCGTAATGATCTACTTC
>CAUYQV010084051.1:0-15109 GCA_963574575.1 Galagoides demidoff
CTTAGAATTCAAATGATTTATTTTTATTAAGAGACCTTAAAAAAAATAACCTTTTCCCACGTGATGTAGCTGGAGAGTGACACACGTATTTCTCCCAGAGTCTCTTCCTTTCAGTATTTCTGTCTTGAGGCTGGGCAGGGGAAAGTGGGGTCCTGTTAGAAATCATCCTGGGTGTCTTGCCAGTCCTGGGACACTGAAAAGCAAGTAGGAGAAGAAACTAGAAACTGGCCAATACCAGAACTCTGAACAGCAAATAGAAAAATTGCTTCTAATACTATGCAGCCTTAAAAAAAAGATAGAGACTTTACCTCTTTTATGTTTACATGGATGGAGCTGGAACATCTTCTTAGCAAAGTATCTCAAGAATGGAAGAAAAAGTATCCAATGTACTCAGTACTTTTATGAAACCAGTTTATATTTACTCATACTTTCTTATGAGAGGTAGATCACAACTATAGCCCAGGATGAAGGAGAGAAATGGAGGGGGAAGGGAGAGGAGGAGGGAGGTTTGTAGAGGGAGGGTAAATGGTGGGACCACACCTATGGAGCATATTGCAAGGGTACAGGTCAAATCTGTCATGTATAGAACATAAATGTCTTAACACAATAATCAAGTAAATGAGGTGAAAGTTATATTAATTATTTTGATGTAAGCACTCCAAATTGTATAAAAAATCAACACACTGTACCCCACAAATGCATAAATGTATTCATGATCTATGTGTATATGACTTAATAAAAAGAAAAATCACTTCCAAGATTCAATTCATGACCTGAGCTGATGTAAGAAAAGGACTTTTTAAAGAATTAAGAGTATAAATCAAGTACGTGCAGGGTACGAAGAACCAGCAAGTCCACATCTTGCCTTTAATTTTTATTTTTATTTCATTTATTTTATTTATGTCACCCTCGGTAGAGTGCCATGGTGTCACAGCTCATAGCAACCTCAAACTCTTGAGCTTAAGCAATTCTCTTGCCTCAGCCTCCCAAGTAGCTGGGACTACAGGCACCTGCCACAATGCCTGGCTCTTTTTTTGTTGCAGTTGCCATTGTTGTTTAGCTGGCCCGGGCTGGCCTGGAACCCGCCACCCTCAGGGTATGTGGCTGGCGCTGTAACGTCATCTTGCCTTTAGTGAGAGGCCATGCCTTGCCAACACCGTCACTGTGGGACGTGGGATGAAGGCCAGATGTCCCAAGGTGGCAGGACACAGCATTTTCGTCCTCGATTTATAATGACTTTAGCTTTCTCTGGCTGGGCGATTCCTTTACAGCTCTAGTTTTGAGGGAACTCGAGAGTGCAAAGCCAGACACAGGCAGTGGAGGGCACCAGAACAGCTAGGAGATGTCCTCGGCTTTAATCTTCCTTGGAATTTTATCTTTGCTGGGGAAAAACACCTTCCTCATTCTTCTCATTGTGACAAAGTCGCTTACAGGCGACTCTAAGCTCCTTTCCAGTTACTAGGGTTTGGAGCTGGCTGGGAATCGCAGGCCTTCGTGGAAAGTGGAACCACCCGTCTTGGCTTTCACACAGCTGGGCCACAGCTGGAGGTGAACTGAGCCAAGTTGCCAAGAAACTAGCAGGTCCACACTCAAAAGTGCCTCTAAGAAGTACTTAGAAAAAAATTTGTCTTCCATTGATTCCACAGGGTGGTTGGATAATAAGGGGAAAGATTTAAAAAGATTTCAAAGAATTTTGCTTTCATAAGCAGGGAAAAAATAATAACTGCAAAGACTTGAATTGAGGTTAGATTAGCTGTGGCAACGTGAATCCTGGTAAGTCCAATGTGTATCCTCATTGCAACTGAGGTTTTCAGAGTCTCATCAACTTCAGTGAAAAGTGTGCCTGTAGAAGAGGTTATCTTAGGTGGGAGAATGTGGGGGCCAGGAGGGTCCTTCATTAAAAAAAAACAAAAACAAAGAAAAACAAGAGATGTTCTAGGTATTTCCAAATTGGAATTCTTTGAAGTTGCTCCTAGGCAGGGAATTTATACCTTGCAATTAATGATAAAATATACTATAATTTTCAAAGCTAAGCAAATGGCAAGCAAAACTGAAAATGTTCTGTTTTTGTGGACCCCATGATCAGCTTATCAGAAGTTGTCAACCATTCTTACAAGGAACAGTGGGTGACCACGGACTAGCTCCCCTGCTGAGCACACAGTGGGTGTGCCTCTCTACACCTGCCTTGCCCTTATTTTCACTTTCTAGGAAATGGAAGGTGGAAAGGGCAGAACATGCAAATAAAGCAAATGGAAAGAAGCAAAGCTGAGGCCGTGAGTCCTTGTGGTAAGTCCTTTAGAATTATTAAAGTCATTACTGAACTGTGGGTCTCAGCAGGACTGAACTCTTGGCAGTGATTTTACATATGAATTGATGCATAAAAGAAAACCAAGTTCACATTTTTCAGCTTGGCACCTGTTGTCTGATAATGAACTGATATACAACAGCTTTGCTCAAAACAGTGAAATCTCAGCAGACACTGGGCCACATTGCTTCCTTTCCTCCCTTTGGTCTCTTAGGGTTACACAAAGAGCCAACAGGCTGCATTTAGGCTCCGCCCTCCCGGGTCATTTCTAGGGCTTACTGGTATTGCGATTGGTGAGTTTGGGTTTCCACATTACACCATTCACCACCGGATGCCAGCAGAGGACTGTGGCTTGAACTCAAAGGGTGGAATGTGAACCTTTCTAGAGAGCCAGAGGAATAGCATTAGAAATTGAAGAATAATCCAAAATCCTGGAATTCATAAATCCGAATAATGACTCCAAGGTACACATAGTTACTCTGAAAATGTTTTAATCTTTAGTTTTCTAAGGATAGATGTTATTTTCACCTAAAAATTTAAGATGAGACTCAGAGAATTTACTTATATTTTAGTGAATCAAAGCAGAACAAAATTTTGATCCAAGGTCTTTGTAGACTTAGCTTGAGAAATTAGGGCCGCCCTGGAAACTGACTGTATATTGTCCTTTGACAGTGAGGAAGTAGGGAGACATGTAAAATAAAATATAGAGGGAAAAAGACTTCTCAGTGTTGGTTGCATGTAAATCATGTTGGAATCTTGTTGAAATGCAGGTTCTGATTCAGATTCTGAATTTTGAATATGCTCTCAGATGTTGCTGGTGGAGGAGGCCATACTTTGGGAAGCAAGACTGGGTATAGGTGTTTGCAGAAATGACTCACATTATCTATTCGTCTGCAATCCTGGGGAGACCCTCCTGGGTCTGACTGAATGGAAAAGGAAGCCAGGACTCTGTGCCTGGCATCAATGACGCCTCTGCCACTGCCCCAGTCTTCAATCTGAACATGGTGTTTCTTGGATCAGCCACTAGGGGGTGCTAACGAACCTCCTTGAAAGAGCCAAGTAGCCCTGCCAGGTTGCCTGCTTGGTCCTAGAGGGGCTGGGCTCTGGCTTGGTGGGGAGGGTGTTTGAATGAGGAACACGAGGACCCAGGGACCAGTGGATGTGTCAGAGACATAGCCAGCCCTGTGCTGAAACACCACCCAGAGAAAAGCAGGAAGAATCAGGCCAAGGAAGCATCCTCTGGGATCCTTATCCCTTTCCACAGCCCTTGAGGGCAAAGACTATACCTTAAGACTGAGGTACTTAAGGATGTCAGGGTTTTTCCTGGGGCTCCTAGTCCTACTAAATTTAAGGGATGTAGTAAGATTTATAAAATTGATTGCCTACCATAAGGTAGTTTTTCTCAATGGTAGACTATATGATAAAAATATGTATCTGTCAGTTTCAATAACTTTTCTTAAGATTAAAATCATTTGTGGCTTGGTGCCGGTAGCACAGTGGTTATGGTGTCAGCCACATGCCTTGAGGCTGGCAGGTTTGAAACCTGCCCTGGCCAGGTAAACAACGATGACAACTGTGACAAAAAATAGCCGGGCGTTGTGGTGGGCGCCTATAGTCTCAGCTACTTGGGAGGCTGAGGCAAGAGAATCGCTTCTGCCAGAGAGTTTGAGGTTGCTGTGAGCTATGACACCATGGCCCTCTACCCAGGGCAACATAGTGAGACTCTGTCTCAAAAAAATAAATAAATAAATAAATAAATAATTTTTAAAAATCATTCACATTTGGGACAGTAAAATAATGAATGAGATTATGGCATCTGAAGTCTGCCTACTGAAATGACATCACTAGCTGTGTGACACTCGGCAGATTTCTTAACCTCTCTGAACATTTTCTCATCTACCCCTTCTGAATGAGTTTGGCCAATGATAAGGGGAGGAGAAGGAGAATGGATGGGAGATTGTTGGGGGTGAGGGGAATTAAAGGTAGAGGAATTTATTTTCTTCACTGCCCCTTCACACTCAGTTCTTGTTGTGGCTTATCCCTCAGTGACTATGGTTCAGGCAACCTAATCTTCCATACATCATCTCCTCCCCTTTGTCCTTCAGGCCAGGAGTGGTTGCCAGTCCCAGGGTGCCTCCACATTCCTTGTTGGTTCCACTGACCCGGCCCACACCTCTGAACAATAATAATAATTGCTTCATCACATTCCCTTCAGATCCCAGCTGAGCGTGCCTTTGGCTTCCTGTTGGTGTCCTGAATGAGATAGCATGTGATATTTTAATAACTGTCAATCGCCTTAAATTTATGGTGAGAATGGATTCTTATCAAGTTGGCATTTTCTAGTAAAATATTCTAGTGCACTAATGTGGTGACATAATTTTAGAAGAATTTAACTTGGAGATCTCAACATACAATTATGTTAAATTTCAATAACTATCTATTAATTTAAACTATCTGCATACTCAGATGCACGGCAGTAATGATAAGCATGTGGTTAGGTCTCATTGTAGCAATGTGTTCTAGCTAGCATAGTAAGAAAAACAATTTATTTCTGAAATCTACCAGACAAATTGCATGCTGTACAAGATGTTTTTCACTTCACACAAGACTTGCTTACTGAACAGCGAGACTCTTAATGGGAGTCAACGATAGAAAAGTCTGAGTCGCTATCTTCAAGAAGTTTACAATTCAGTTACAGAAATAGGACAAACATGTGAAAAGTTATTTTCTTGTAGTATCTTAAATGGTAACAGTTGGGTAGTTAGTGATAAGACATTCTTTCATTCATTCATTCATTGAGGTTCCTATAGCAGCTTTCTCAGGTTTGATAATTTGCTTGAATAACTCTCAGAACCCAGGAAAGCACTTTATATACTATCACCAGGTTATTATTGATAATGGAAAAAACCTGAAACTTTGTGAAATTATTTAAAGAGGTTTATTCTGAACCAAATGTGTGTGACCACACCCAAGTGGTCTTGACCTTGGCCCCAAGGTGGTCAGGTTATAGTTGGTTTTATGCCTTTTAGAGAGACAGGAGTTACAGGTCAACTCATAAATCAGTGTATGGAAGGTGTACATTTTTTCAGTACAAATGCGGGACATCTTGAAGTGGGGGGCCTTAAAGGTTATAAGTACATTCAAGCATTCTTCAATTTGTAATTGGTTAAAGCACTGAAGCTTTGTCTGAAGATGTGGGATGTTGTACGTTAAGATGAGGAAGTGTGGTTTGCAGGCCCGCCAGCAGCATGCGAGTGTTCCTATCTCTCCACAGAGCCCATTCTTCTAAGTGAAGTCTCACAGGAAAGGAGAAACAAACACTCCATGTGTCACTATTAAACTGGAAGTGAGCGATCAAACTGTATGTGCACATACGGAGATGACACTCACCAAAAATCAGTTTGGTGAGAAGGGGGAAGGGGAATGGGTAAATTCGCACCTAATGGGTGAGAGGAACACTTATAAATATGACTCAAATGGTGCAAAAGCAATTTATGTAACCAAAATGTTTGAGCCCCTGTAATATTCTTAAATAAAATTGAAAAAAAAATAAGGAACTCTGCCTATTGCAGACAAGCCACGACGTACCAACTCAAGTGATCTGTTCAGAGAACTGACGGTCTGCAGGCGATTTAAACTTGGCTCTGCATGGCCTCCGCTCCTGTTAATAATTTAGTGTGTTATTGTCCAAGGTGTGTCTGACCTTCCTTTCCTTCAAGGCCAGAAATCCAGTTTTAAGGTTTTTCTTGGGTCCATTCAGTTGTGGGGGTGGAGTTTAGGATTTTATTTTAATTCACATCATAAAGGTTGGGTGGAGCTTAGGATTTTATTTTAATTCACATCATAAAGGTTGCACCTCAGGAACAGCTGAATGGAGGAAACACTCAGGGCAAGGGACTGAGGGGCAGTCACAGACTTCCGCATCCTCTCATCACACCCGCCCCGCAGGACCTCGCGTGTCCACCAACCTGGACGCTCCAACCTGGAAGCTCTCTGAGCTTAGTTGTTTTGGGATTTTTATGTTGGTTTTTATTGCATAAGCATGACTGATTAAGTCGTTGGCCATGGTGATTAGCTCAGTCTGCAGCCTCTGTCCTCTCCCTAGAGGTGGTGGTGGTTGGGGGAGGCAGGAAGCCCCAGTCTTCTAATCATGTACTGGGGTCCTCTGCCTACCAGCCCCCATCTAGGAGTCTGCCGATAGTCATCTCATTAGCATGGACTCAGATATGGTTGACAGGGGCTCATGTGAATATGGAAAGACCAGGATATACCAAAGTTATTAGGAACTCTGGGCTGGGAATCTGGGGGCAAAGACCAAATATAGGTCCCTTGGTATGGGGGAGGATTGGCCAGGGTGCCTCTCTCCCAGGCCAAAATCTGCAAATGCTTGAGACCCTTACATAAGATAGCACAGACCTGTGGTCCCCAAGCCTTGTGTGGGAGACTGGTAACAGTCTACAGCCTGTTAGGAACCGGGTCACACAGAAGGAGGTGGCCAGTGGGCAGTGGCCAGTGGGCTAGTGAGTAAGAGGCTTCATCTGCGTTTAAGTTGCTCCCCCTCACTGGCATCATGGCTTGAGCTCCACCTCCTGTCAAATAAGTGGCATCATTAGATTCTCATAAAACCTTGAACTTTACTGTAAATTAGGCATGAATGGGGTCTAGGTTGCATGCTCTGTATGAGAACCTAACACTTGCTAATCTGAAGTGGAGATGTAATGACTGAAATCAGCCTGAAACCAACTTCCCTGCCCACCCACTGGTCCATGGAAAAGTTGTCTTCCTTGAAACTCGGCACAGGTGCCAAAAACATCAGGGACCTTGGCGTGGACTTTGCATATAACCTATGCACGTCCTCCTGTACATTGGACTTTCAATCATCTCTAGAATACTAATAATAGCTAATACAAGGTTAGTGAATGTTATGTAGATGGCTATACTGTATTTTTAAAATTTGTATTATTTTTAATTGTTATCCTTGTTATTGGGTTTTTTTCCCTAATATTTTTTAATATGAGGTTCCAGTGTGGAACTGGCAGGTATAGAGGGCCGACTGCATATTTGTGTTATACCACTGTTTGTTGTAGATCGCTGAGCCCCACCCCTGAGTGTCTGGTTCAGGGGGTCTGGGGAGGGGCCTGAGAATCTGTCTGAACAAGTTTCCAGGTGCTGCTGATGCACACATCAGAGTGACCACCCAAGGGAAAACTCTTTCAAACCTTGTCCTTCAGACTTCTCAGGGGCCTCCTCTCTCGGTTCTGCTCAGCACACCTTCCCTTGGAGCGAGGAGGTCCTGGCCTGTGCACCGACTGTCTGGAGAGTGTGGAGCCCCTAGAGGATTCATCTGAGGGCAGGGAAGACTTGGAAATGTGAAGAAGGAAGATGAGAACACAGCCCCTGCAGCTGGACAGGTGCCCTCACCGTGAGGCCGCAGCCGAGCCCCTGCAGCTGGAGGAGCAGAATCCTTTCCTCCAGACCTCTTGCTGGTCGGATGGGTATGAGCACCCCGAGGCTCAGCCCGCCTGTTCCAGGCTCTGTCTGTTCTGCTACTGAGGCGCCCCAGCACGGCTCGGCCTTGTGGCTCCTTCCTTCCCTTCCCCGGTGTGAAGTGCTTTTCCCTTCAATCCTGTTTACTTTGAGCCTTAGTTAATCTGTGCACGTGCGTATGTATGGGGTCACACGCTGCTCTTGCACAACTCTTCCCTCCATACCCAAACCCATTCATACCTGCGAAAGCTCACCTCTCCTCAAACGCCCCATTACTGGGTCAACAAGCTGCCTTGTGTCTGGGGGTTGAGCTGCCTGTTCCAAATCAGGCTGAACACCCCCAAATCTACTGTGACTTTCGAGGCACGGGGAGCAAGTCTGGCAGCATCACTGCCCTCTTCTGTTTCTCCCCCCACGCTCGCCTGCTGCCTCAGTGCCACCCCCAGAATTAGAGGTCTCAGCCCGGGGAGGCCTGGCCGGCCTGGAGCTCCCACCTTCCCCCTGGCTTTGACTGACCTTGAAAAGGAGGGTGGGCAAAGGATCCGAGTAAGAAGTACATGTGGAAGAGGAAGCATCGGGCGGCCAGAGGAAGGATTAGGAGCGTTTCCTTAGGAGTCAGAGGGCCCGGGGTGTGAACTCTGGTTTGTCTCTGAGTAGCTCCTTGGTTTGGAGCAAGTAAATGTCTATGTGCCTCAGTTTCCACCAGTAATACCTCCCTCCCACAGAGCCCGCATGGGGTGGTAGGCAGAGGCACGGATTCTGGGGCCGCACTGCCTGGGCTTGGATTGTGGCTCATCATTTTGTGAGCGTCATATCATAGGCCTTGAACAATTCACTGAGCCACTCTGTGTCCCACTCCTGCAGCTGTCACCTTGTGAAACTGTGGTGACAGGAGCTTCCCCTTGTGAAATGGCACCATTTACTGGAGGCTCCTGAGTATCTAACTACATTCTCCAAGAGACCAAATCAGCTTAAAGAACAAAATGGTTCCTGTGCTCCCAACACTGATGTCTGAAAAACGCCATAATGCAGGATGTTGGTGACATTTCATAAGCCCCGTGTGTGTGTGTGTGCACACTTGTATTTGTAATAAAAAATGTTGAATTATAGACAACAGAAAATATAGTATTGATAGGTACTTTTATTTTCTCCCAAGAAATGCACTGAATAAAAATCAACCAAAAAATAAAAAGAGGAAGACAAAAGAGGGGGCCCGGCAAAGCTTAGAACCTGGTGCTCTGGGAACGGACCTCCCGAAGCAGCGGGGAAGGTGAGGGGACAGACAGGTGGGAGCTCTGGGCAGGGCTGGGTGGCTGAGCTGACGTGGGGACTAGAGTTCAATGTCTTCTTACTTAATTTGTCAAACTCAAGGCAAAACTTGGTCAAATGAAACACTGGAAACTTTAAGAAGTTTAGAAACTGGTGGGACTTTAGCTCGACAAGAGGCAGATGGCTCCAGATAGTAAATACCCTCTGTTTAAAAGCGAACTGCTGAGGACAGTGGGGGCCTTCTACCTTTAACTATTCTAACGAGACAGAGAAGATGGGTTTGAGTAAGAATCGAGTCTGAAGGAAGTCACTGCGTGTAGGTGGCAGTGCCGAGAGGCCATGTGTTTGTCACTGTGTTAATATGAGGAGTAACTCACTCACTTGCTGTTGCCACATAATTCTAGATCATCTGTAAATGGAAAGTGATTTGCAAAGAAAAATGAGCCTGCAGAAAACCCTGCTTATTGTTCCAAAGAGCCAGAGAATGTCTGCATTTGAGGAAATGCTCTCTTAAGAATAAATTGCTCACAATTAAGTGAAATATTGGATAAAGTTGATTGAACAGCATGAGACTCATAGGAATCATTGAAGAATTTGCTCTGAGACCCTAAAAATAATTCTGTGCAAAAGATGTGAATAGACAAAGTTTGTCAAGGCAAATGTATGGAAGAACGCATCTCTACATCAGCCTTTAAATGCTTTTCCCAAACAGTCTATGAATTTAAGTCAGGATCTTTGAATATTGTCAGTTTGAGACAATAAATCTGATAAAGGAACTCCTTAAAAGTAGAAGGACCCCATTGTCCTCAGTAGTTAGCTCTGAAGCAGAGGACGTTTACTCCCTGGAGCCACCTGCCTCTTGTCAGGCGCAAGGTCCACCCCACCAGCTTCCCAGGCAGAGTTCCCGTCTCTCACGAAAGCCTGCTTCTCTTGTGCTGTAAAATGATTCAAATAAATTCCATGATTTTCTTAGTTCAAGCCACATATTCAGATTGGAGGTTTAAATTCTCATTCTCTTATTTGCTAGGGAAGTTCAGCATTAAACAACAGGTGTATTATCAGAAGAATCCCATCCAATTAATAAGTGACTATGCCCGCAGAGACTTTCCTCCCTAACGAACAAGGATGTGAATTCCACGTTTGTGGCACTGTGCAGGAAGAAGCTGGAGCTGGCCCCACCAGCTGCTGCAAGGTTATTCTTACATATAGCCTCATATTGTTCTTTTTCTTAGAAAAGATTCAACCAAGCACAAAGTAAAATTCCAGAGGAGAGCTGGGGGAGAATGGAGGTGGGAAGGAGACATCAGGAAACGCTTCTCCTAACCACTGACTGGTGAAGGTGAAACATTTCTTTTTCTGTGAAAACGAAACAAAACAAAAAGTCATGTTTAGAGAAATACCTGTAAGAAACCGCAGCTTTCCCCTGAAGATATCAAACAAGAGACATTTTGCATACCGGCTCCCCGTTTAATTCACGGGGCTGCTAGAATGAGCCACCCCTACTCTGTGTAAACATGATTGTGAAAAACAGGTATTTGTTTTGGGAACTCCCCATATTGACCGCCCAGGAAGGGGACCCCTCAGTCCAAATGAGAAGTGGAAAGCCCTTGACAGCCCTCGGCATGCCCGACTTACTTCTGTAAAATGTCCATTATTTTCTGAATCCATCTGGCTTGCGGGTTCACACATTTAATTGACTTATTCTTCATCCACAGTCTGGAGATGGGAATGAGAAAAGGGGTGAAAATAAAAGTAAAGCAGCATTACAGTTAGGTCAATCCTGTGTGTTTTATAAAAAGAAGAGTTGGGCACGAACAGAATCCTTCCCAGATAAAGTGAAATGGAAGCCAGACCGTTTTGTATTTGGACGAGGCGATTTGTGGCCTCCTTTCTGAGGAATAAGAAACCGTTTTTGGAGTGGTGTGCGCTGGTGGAGCGGAGTCTGAAGAGGAGAGCATCTCACAGGTCGGAGGTCAGCATTTGGTTGATAACATTTACATGAGTTGGAGAAGCACCAAATAGCTGACCGGAGGGTCGGCTCACTTCTAAGTCCTATCACACTATCTTTAAAATGCGCTTGTCCTCGGTGCTTGGAAGAACAAAATGGGCTATAGAAAACTCTCTTGAGAACCTTTATCTGATAAAAATGCAATGAAATGTAATGTGTTGGGGGCTGCAGCACTGAGCTCTGAGTGACATCTGCATTTTGTCAAACCATCAGTCAGCAAAGCTGTCCCTGCTCTAAGAAGTTCAGTAACAATGAAAGTGAGGACAGCTAAGGGCTGGTACTTATGCAGTACTTACACCGTGCTGGGGGCCACGCTCAGCAGGTGACTCAGGTTATCTCAGTTCATCTCACAAAAATCCTGTGCGGGAGGAACTATGATTTCCTCACCCTTTGATGAGAACTGAGGTTTTGAGAGTTGAAATAACTCGCCCAAGCGTGTGCCCACATGCATATAGAGCAGGATTCAGATGAAGTTTATCTGACTCCAGAGCCCCCACTTCAGCCACTGCTGTCCCTGAGCGTGACCGAGGCTTACTAGTGCCAGGCATAGAGTTCCTAAAGTGGGACACGGGGAGACTCTGCTCTCTACTGCTGTGACCTGGGCTTGAGAATTTTCAACAGAACGCCATTTCTTGATGTGTATCTTAGCTATAAAATGACAAACGGAAAAGATCCATCCATCTAACTTTGAAACTCCACCTTTGTCAGCGAGTCTTAGAGAGGTCAGAGGGCAGGGGGCAGTGGGGCTCTCGGGCAGACCCTCCCAGAGGTTTCTCTGCCCATGATTGAGAAAGAGATTTCTGGCCCTTGGGACTCACAGGATTTTCACCCCTCGCTGGTATAAGTTCCTTATAATAAACTGCAGCCTCATTTTAATATCTGGTTAAAATTCAGAAGTGCAGAATTTTATGAGAAGATATGCCATCAAATTTTATCATTTCAAAACAATTGTAGTCAAAGCAGACAAAATTAAGATGCATTACTTCCCTTGGTGGAGTGGGAGAGAGCCGGGCCATGACAGGGGAGGGCAAATCCAAGGAAAGGCGTCCCATCCAGCTCTCCTGCAGAGGGGCTGCTCCCATGGGGCTGGCTAGACTTCCCATTCTCCGAGTTTGAGAGGAATTATCGTGGTTTCATTAGAACTTTTATTGGTAAAGACATTTGTGAAGTATAATGCCTTCTTTTTTTTTGAGATGGAGCCTCAAGCTATCCTCCTGGGTAGAGTGCCATGGCATCACAGCTCACAGCAACCTCCAATTCCTGGGCTCAAGCGAGTCTCCTGCCTCAGCCTCCCAAGCAGCTGGGACTACAGGCGCCCACCACAACGCCCGGCCATTTTTTGGTTGCAGCCATCATTGTTGTTTGGTGGGACCAGGCTGGGGATTCAAACCTGCCACCTTAGGTGTACGTGGCTGGCGCCTTAGCTGATTGAGCCACAGGCGCCAAGCCTATAATGCCTTCTTAATAAAAAATCTCCATATACATTTTGTACATCCCATATTTCTTTTGTATAGGTTGAACACAACTGGTCTGAGATCTAAAGCCTCAAGATCAAAATAGAACAAACCAAAAGTAGCTGCTTACAGACATCCAAAGTGTGAAGCAGTCCCTGGGCAGAGCTACTGACTGACGCCAAGTGACCGCTGCCCTGAGAAAGGAGCGTGCCTGCTGCTGCCTGGTGCCGTGAAGAAGAGGCTTTGGAATGGGCACACAGGGCTGGTGTCCTGCCTGCTGGACCTCCCAATCCCTTTCTAATGGTGTTGAAGGCATTTAACTCAAGCTGTTGCAAAGTACATACCTAAATATTAACAATTCTCATTCTTTGTTTGGGGATCATTAGCAACACTCAAGTAAATCTCTCTCTCTTTTTTTCTCTCTTTTTTTTTTTTTGAGACAGTCTCACTATGTCACTCCTGGTAGAGTGCCATAATGTCACAGCTCACAGCAACCTCCAACTTTTGGGCTCAAGCAATTCTCTTGCCTCAGCCTCCCAAGTAGCTGGGACTACTTGGTGGGCTGGGCCCACCACACACCTGGTTATTTTTAAAGACAGGGTCTTGCTCTGGCTCAGGCTGGTCTCAAACCTGTGAGCTCAGGCAATTCACCCACCTCAGCCAAGTGCTGGGATTACAGGCATGAGCCACTGTGCCCAGCTCTCAAGTAAATCCCTTGAATATTCTTGAGTTAGAAGGCCATATGGTAGAATTTGATCTGGCTTTCCCTGGAAGAAAGAAATCCTATCCAGTCTTCTTTTGCAACTTACATGATTTCTGTCTTGGGGCAACCGTTCCCCCGGGGAAAGATTTGAAGCTGATCAATGAAGCGTGGGCTGACGAAAGCCGAGGTCTCCTGGCTGCATCTACATTTCAGTTTTGTGTTGTAGGCCTCCAGGACTCCTGTAAACACAGAACCAGTCATTTTAATCCCTTTGGTGTCTAATTCATAACTGGAACCTAATTACTAATCTTTATACTGCGTTTGAAGATTGAAACATTTCAGGTCAGCACTTCCACCCATATGCCTTTAGTTGCATATTTTGATGTGTCTTGGTTTGAGAATTTTCACGTTTTCTACCAAAACCTTAAAAAATAAAGTTAGCTTTTAAAATCATAACACTTACCGAAAGTCATAATAGCATTATACTGGTACTCATAAAATACAATTTGAGAACAGCCTTTGCAGGGACTTATACTTCAGTCGTGATGAATGTGACTGATCGTCCTCACTCCCAGCATAAAAACCAAAGCCGTGACCTGATCTTAGATGCCGGGAGCAATAACGCTCTGAAACCAAATTCTCTCTCTTATGACCTCCCCTGCCCTCCATGTCTCTGAGAAAATGCCACGAAAGACACTTTTTTGTTTTGGTTTAATATTTTGATCTCCATCTCAGTTGCAAATCATCACCATACAAAAGCCAATAATAAAAATTCAAGACCCTTTTTATTCAACAACAAAAGTTACTCATGCAGGATGGGTCGAGCCAATTCATGCCCCTCCCATGGATTTTAACGGACTCTAATGAAATGTCAGAGGGTTTTTTTTAAGAAACATTTATGCCTTGATAAAAAAAAATTTCATATACATTTTTCATATCCCATTTCTTTTTTACAGGTAGAAAACAACTGGTCTGAGATCTAAAGTCTCACTATCAAAACAAGACCAACGAGAAGCAGCTCTTAGAAACCTCGGAAGTGTGAAGGAACGCCCAACCCTCTCCCTCCAGAATGCTTACCACCATGCTTGACGAGAATAAATAAAAGGGCTCGGCGCTCAAGATGTTTACAATTTTGTGGGAAAAGCAAGAGCAGGAAAACCTAAAATTCTGCAGAAGGCTGTATTACACCCAAGGTCTGTGCTGCGTCCTGGGGACAGACTTACTAATAGCTGACTTTGCCCAGAGCGCAGGAAAGCTCCACGGAGGAGGAGAGAAATGGGGGACGAGTGAAAACACGTGAAGCAAAATAAAAATTAAGAGAGAACAAAAACCTCTGTGCATTTTAAGAACCAAATCTGTCATCTAAACTGGAGCAAAGTACTGCTTTCCGCACAATCATCTATTCCTTCAGCCATGTAAAAACTTGGCACAGTAACTAGATTTTAGCTATTTACACAGACACTGCCCCATTTAGACTTGGAGTCTGCTCCATCGCAGAATGTGTGCACCCCAATACCCCTGGCATGCTGGCCACGGCTGGCATCAGATCTAACCATACGGGGTGGCATCAAGGAATGTCACTAAAAGAGACCATCTGAGCTCAATCATCTTTAGATCCTGTAAAGCAGCAGTTCTCAACCTGGGTTTGACCTCCTTTGGGGGTCAAATGACCCTTTCCCAGGGGTCACCTAATATCAGATATTTGCATTAGGATTCATAACAGTAGCAAAATCACAGTTATGAAGTATTAACAAAAATAATTTTATGGTTGGGGGTCACCACAACATGAGGAACTGTATTAAAGGGTCACAGCATTAGGAAGGTTGGGAACCACTGCTATAAAGGGTTTGGTGAAAGGGGGTGGCCTGGAGAGGCAGAACAAA
>CAUYQV010084052.1:0-29386 GCA_963574575.1 Galagoides demidoff
ACCTGGGAGACTGTAAAGCAGCGCACCAGCGGGGGATACTCTCCTCCGGGGCGTGTGCTCCAGATGAGTCCTGATTCTTTCTTTAGAGACAGAGTCTCACTTTATTGCCCTTGGTAGAGTGCTGTGGTGTCACAGCTCACAGCAACCTCCAACTCCTGGGCTTAGACGATTCTCTTTCCTCAGCCTCCCGAGTAGCTGGGACTACAGGTGCCCACCACAACACCCAGCTATTTTTTTGTTACAGTTTGGCCAGGGCTGGGTTTGAACTCACCACCCTTGGTATATGGGACCAGCACACTACTCACTAAGCCACAGGCCTTGCCCAGCCCTGGTACTTGAGGTAAGAGAAAGGCCTGAGGAACAAGGAGAATACTGCCTGTCTGTCTATTCCCCCCAAACAGACTGGACTCCATGATACACGGTCGGTAGGCCCTGAGCAGAAGTGACTGCTAGGGAAGGCCTAGTTTCCATTAGAGGAAAGACTTGCCATGGAGAGAGAACTTTTTTTCAGTTGACTTTCTTTTATATTCAGAGATGACACCTGCAGTTTTGTCCCTGGGGAGCTGTAGTTCATGTTTCCCACGCCTTTTGGTCCCTCCATAGTAGCTAATTAGCATCTCTGTTTTCACTTCCCTTTTCAATTCCCTTACTGATTTTCTCTGACCTGGAGTTCCTTAAAATGGTCCTATGAGGATCAGCACCGTCTGAAATGAGTGCTCCTGCTACCTCAGTTTTTGCCTATCTGACCACATTTGTATCTCCACCGCTCTGACAGCAGTTGGCAGGTCAGAAAGCAGCGTGAGGAGCATAGGCATTCGGCGACTTGGGGGAGTTGGGTAGGAGAGAAGGCAGCAGACACCATTTCCTGACTGTTAGCTTGCCGTGGAATAGGCCTGCCTTTCTATCTCTCCATCTCTAGCTCTGGGCTTTGCTAGGTCTGACTCCCTTCTGACAGCCTACGCTGTCTTCTTTCTTCCCACTCCATACACACAGTATTAGACCATCCTGCTTCCATTTCTTTCTAGCTTTTTCTAAAGAGTTTCTATTTCATACAAACTATTCAACAGAAATATCTCTTCTTGTCACTAAGTTACCTCCTTAATTCAAGTCAAGCCTCACTGCCTTCTCGACCCTGGAGCCCTCCCACAGCCTCAGAGAAATGGTCAGGAGCATGTCTTAGGAAGTCACCTTGTCCTTTAGCATTTGTGTGACGTTGGACAAATCCCTCAACCTCTCTGACCTTCAGTTTCTTCATTTTTCAAATGAAGTTAATAATTCTTAAGTTGTATGGTTGGTTTAGGAGTGAAATGAAGACATAGGGTCAAATGATGTGAAGCAACAGTGCCTGGCTCTTGTTAAATACTCAGTAACTATTAGGTCTTCCTCTAGCCCCTTATCTCTCAGCTCCCAGCTTATCCAACTCTTCTTTTCAAGTAATCTTCAAAGTTTGGGTATCATCTTTGACTTCTTGTTATTCATTCCTCCCTAATCACTCCTCTGATTAGGGAGTACATATTATTACTTCCTAAAGGAAACATTAACAATCACCACTTCATCTCAAGGCCCTGCTTCCTGTCAATATACATGTTCTGGTCACTTGTAGAACAGATTATTTTAACACTTTCTTTACTAGCCTTCCTAATGCATCAGAGACAGAATTTCAGAAAGCTTTGTTTTTTAGTTTGCTCTTGACTGTATGTTTTATAAGCATTTTTCTCAGTTCATACCAGCACGTACTTGAAGTCCACAATACTTATTTAGAGCTATAAAGTCCTACAGAGCCTCCTTCGGTTCATTCCTCTGTTTTCTCTCTGGACTGCCTGCGCTGTAGCTAAGCTACCCTCCGTACATAATCTACCCATACCCATCCCTCACCCATCCGTCGGCCTGACCTCCCCTGAGCTCTCAACTTCTGACTTTGAAGCAGAAAGCTAGCCCAGGAGAAAGATGCCATTTCCTCCACCTGTTCTCAAGCTGATCAATGTGCTACCTTTGTTCACTACACTGAGTTAGAGATGATTGGTTCTCTTGGTTTTGAACCCAAGCCTCACTTCATATTTTTATATGACACTATATAAATTTTATGTTAACACTCAGCCTCTCTATCATTCCTTTCAGTATAATATTTGAAACTTCTGCAGACTCAGTGAAAGGCTTTTGAATTTTATATGCTGTAGGTTTCTGCGGCGCTGAAACAAGGCCAAATTACACCAACAGAGCTCTGTCAAAAATGTCTCTCTCTTATCAAGAAGACTAAGTACCTAAATGCATACATTACTGTAACAGAAGAGGTGGCCTTAAAACAAGCTGAAGAATCAGAAAAAAGATACAAGAATGGTAAATTACTTTTAATTACACTTAATCATTATATCTCTAGAGAGGGAGTTTAATTGGATGTAGCAGCCTCCATTTGGCAAGTGAAACTTTAAACATAAAACATACCCTTATTTAAAGAACTTGCTGCAAGGTATAATAAAAATGAGGCTAAAGGATATGTGATGCTATATAATGTCCAACTGTATTAATTTCTACTAGTAACAAATTTGATTTCTGAAGAAGTATCTTTGCCAAAAACTGGTAGTTACTGTAGTAACAGGTATCAATATATCCTTATGTTGATATTTTGAACTATTGTGTCCAATATAACTCTTTTGGTTTTTTAATGCAGGTCAGTCACTTGGGGTTTTAGATGGAATTCCTATTGCAATCAAAGACAACTTCAGCACATCTGGCATTGAGACAACATGTGCATCAAATATGTTGAAAGGTAAAGTTGAGCTGACCAAAGTATTAATAATTTTGTAAAAGGATTTTTCAGTTTTAAAGATACCGAAGTCCCAAGACAATCTCAGACTAATTACATCTTTGAAAGAAGTACCTAGTATAGACTATACGTAGTATTATCTGTTTTTACTGTTTATTCTTTCAGAACGCAGAATTATTCTTTACAGGGCTAGGCCAGCTTAATGAATGAACGCTATTTCAGGAGTTTTAGAAGTCCTATATTTTAGGGAGACTTAGTAACTGACCACCGCAAACACACTGATATCTAACTCCAAGTCATTAATAAGCAGGAATAAGTATGAACCGGCCATCATTATCCCTCTCTTGTGGATACTGCTAGCCAGTTATATTTTATTTCCTGATTCCTCCATCTCCTATACTACAGTATAATGATACTTAGTTTTATTTTCTTAGAGTTCAGTAAGTCAAAAAGAAGCTTGTTTGTCAGGATCCTAGGAGAAATAAAGAAATGGAGAAAAGGTTATTCAGAGCGCTGCATGCTAAAAGTAATATTACATGAGGACTCTGCCTCCTGTTCCTCTAATAGGTGAACTGTTGTTAATTGTTTTGGAATATACACTGGAGCTTTTTAATAGCTAGAGGAAATTTTAATTGAGGATAAAGATGTATTTCTAACCAGAAATACATAAAAATTACTGTGAGGTATGACATCATCCGAGAGGAAAAAGTCAACTACAACAAGCAAATAACAATCCACAATTAGTTTCGAATGAATTGGGTACATCTCTGACTATTGTGTGGCATTTTGTAGAAATAACTGTTGAAGTCACCGTTTTCAGATTACAAAAATACCAAATGCACAGACTATCTTTGGAAAATATATATAGTTAGTAGAAAACATCGACTCCTGGAATAAAGTACAATGTACTATTTAGATTAGGAATAATTAAAACATGTCAGTATGTCTGTATGAATCCCTTAATTACAGTTTAAAATCTTTATTTTTTATTTTATTTTATTTTTTCTTTTTTTAGAGACAGAATCTCATTTGCTTGCCCTTGGTAGAGTGCCGTGGTATCACAGCTCACAGCAACCTCCAACTCCTGGGCTTAGGCGATTCTCTTGCCTCAGACTTCTGAGTAGTTGGGACTACAGGCGCCTGCCACAATGCCTGGCTATTTTTTGTTGTTGTAGCAGTTTGGCCAGGACCAGATTCAAACCCTCCACCCTCAATATATAGGGCCAGTGCCCTACTTACTGAACCACAGGCGCTGCCCTGCAGTTTAAAATTTTATTTCCTGAATATGATTTACATGTTCACTGTTTTATCTCCTATCATAAAAATGACTGAATTTTTCTCAGGTTATGTACCACCTTATAATGCTACAGTTGTCCAGAAGTTGTTGGATCAGGGAGCTCTGCTAATGGGGAAAACAAATTTAGATGAGTTTGCTATGGGGTAAGTGAAATTGAAATTTTATTCTCTTTTATTCCTTCTATACCAGTGTTTTTCACCTTTCTTATCTCACAGCACACTTGAACCTACAGTTGAACTTGATCAAAAAAGAATAGAAAAAAGGATATACTTACTCTGCTTTGAAAATAATTTAACTAATGATGCTTAAAATTTGGGGTGGCACACTGGTTAAAAATCACTGATCTATACCTTTAGTTTCACTAAATGTAGGTACCTAAAAGTAGGGAGGTGATTTCTTGAGGATTCTAATGCCAGCTTCTTAGTCCCTGTGTAATTATGTTGTATGATAGATACATGTGTGTATCTCAGTTTGGTTTTAGTGTGCATTTCCCTCGTGACAAGTGATGTTAAACACCTTTCCATGTGTTTATTTCGCCATCCATATATCTTCTTCAGTGAATTATCTATTCAAATTTTTTGCATATTTTCCATGAGGGGCATCATCTTCAGTGGAATCTCTTCTTAGCAGACCCGTTCTGTCTACTGCCTGCCACAACTGTTCCTTCCCTTCCTCCTCAACCATTTAATTAATGAAGAATACTTCTTTTCCAATGTATGCTTCAGTGGATTATCAAAAGCTCAATGAGTGTCAGAAGCAAATACTCAGAAGATGAAATTGCCACGTAAAATGAAGGTTTTACTAAGGCGTCTTCTCTTCCTCTCATCTCAGTTCTGGAAGCACAGACAGTGTCTTTGGACCAGTTAAAAACCCCTGGAGTTATTCAAAACAATATAGAGAAAGGAGGAGGCAGAAACCACATGGCGAGAATGAAGATTCAAATTGGGTGATAACTGGAGGAAGCTCCGGTGGGAGCGCTGCTGCCGTGTCAGCGTTCACGTGCTTTGCGTAAGATGCTTCTCTTTAAACCTTATCCGAACACACATAGTCATAAGCTGTATGCAAAATCCAACAATAGAGTAGCGCATACCTTGGGATTTTCATTTCTTTTTAGTGATCTATTTGTGTTCAAATGTATATCAAAACTGTGTCTTTTTTTTTTTTTTTTGAGAGGGAGCCTCAAGCTGTCCCGCTGGGTAGAGTGCCATGGCATCACAGCTCATAGCAACCTCCAACTCCTGGGCTCAAGCGAGTCTCCTGCCTCCACCTCCCAAGTATCTGGGACCACAGGTGCCCGCCACAACGCCCGGCTATTTTTTGGTTGCAGCCATCGTTGTTGTTTGGCGGGCCCGGGCTGGGGATTCGAACCGACCACCTTAGGTGTATGTGGCTGGCGCCTTAGCCGATTGAGCCACAGGCGCCGAGCCTCAAAACTGTGTCTTATAGATACACTTCACCTATATAGTTTGCTACATGTAAATTTAAAATAATATTTGAACTTTTCCTTTATAGTATCTGGTTCTCTTAAAAACATAGTTTTATGGATCTTGCAGAATAAAGCATTGACCCAGATGGACTTCATCATTTTTTAAGATAACTTATTGAGTGTTTGCTCTCTAGTTATAAAATATTTAGGGACTAACATACCATGGCTCTAGTTGAGTGCCACTGGGCTACACTGTCAGTGGTGTTTTATCCTTTAGCTAAATGTGACTTTTGTGGGGGGGAAAAAAAGGAAAAGAAAAGAATATTCAATATAAATGTCAATATTATATATGTATATATATCAATACATATATCAATAAGATATTTAAAATAGGGTTTTCACAAGTCTGCAACTAAAAATATATGTCAATCAGTAAAGCTTTTTTCCTTGTTAAGAACCAGTTCTCTGCATCTTTCATACTTTGTACTTGGTAAGAATCTCTTGATCAGATGTTACTGCTTTATAACCATCTATAAAGCATTTCTTAACCACCTGCAGAACAGGAAGTAAATATGGCTGCTGTTATGTTTATTTTATCAGTCTCAATTTAACTAAATTGAATGTGTCGCTTTAGTAATACTGTATGTATTTTATCTCCCCTTAATTATCCACTAAACCTAAGCTCTTTCACATGCACATGCATTGCAGCAACCAGTAAGTTATTTTTATTTTTTAGAGCTATGGAGATTTAAGTTCTACAGATTTTATTTTTCAGTTTTCCTGAAGTCTTATTAGCAAGTAAAACCACTTCACTGTATTTCTGTGGAATTTTATGGCATTGCATTAATATTAATGGAAGTTCTGACAAGTTAGGACCATAGGATTAGATGCCTCTTTTCTACCCTCATCCCACTTAGCGTTCATCTTTCTGAACATGCTTTGAGAAGATGGCACTTTGACACATAATTCCTGTGGAAATGTAAGGTTTACTTTTACACAGCCGCCAGTGAATGCTAATAAGCAAAATGTATCCTTTAAAGCTGTGAAAGCAAGCAGCAAGCAGTGGTCTGATTTTGTAGCTTAAATGGACACGGCGAGAAAGGAAGCCTAATTTGCATTGTTCTGTAAGTCACAAGTGCCGTGTTGGTGTTAGAAGTGTTGTTCAGTCCAGAGCTTCACCTTAAACGTAATCAATAGAAGCAGAGACCTAAAGTAACCTGAGCTTGACTATATCCCAACTATAAAGTATGCTGCTTTTGTTGCCCCCTTTTTGGTTTGTTTCTTTCATATTGGTTTAAAAAATGGGAACATTCTTAGAGTACTGGGCAACCATGAAAAAGGATGAGATAGAGCACTGTGTAGTGACATGGAAAAGATATCCAGGCTTGGCACCTGTGGCTCAAGTGGCTAAGGCTCCAGCCACGTACACCCAAGGTGGCAGGTTCGAATCCAGCCCGGGCCTGCCAGACAACAATGATGGCTGCAACCAAAAAATAGCCAGGCATGTGGCGGGTGCCTGTAGTCTCAGCTACTTGGGAGGCTGAGGCACGAGACTCGCTTGAGCCCAGGAGTTGGAGGTTGCTGTGAGCTGTGATGCCTCGGCACTCTACCCAAGAGGACAGCTTGAGGCTCTGTCTTAAGAAAAAAAAAAAAAAGAAAAGATATCCAAGATATCTTTTCAGTTAACAACAACTGCAAAATAACTTGCAACACAGTATGGATCATATGACTTATTTCTGTTAAAAATAATAATTAGGTGCATATACATGTTATTGTGTAGATATGTCTGGAAGTCTGGATAGATACCAAAACTCATAGCAAGGCTATTATGGGGACTGTGATTATAAGAGAACTCTTACTTGATACCCTTATATAATATTTTAATTTTTACAGTGGATGTGTAATGCTTTTCTACAATGAAACTATGTTTTCCCTGAAATATTTTCTTTAAATAAGAGTACATAATATTTGTATATTGGTACCTATGATATTTTGATAGAGGCATGCAGTGTGTATTAATCAAATCAGGGTAATTGTGGTATTGGTCGCTTCAGGCATTTATCATTTCTTTGTGTTAGGAATGTTCCAATTCCATTCTTTTGGTTGTTTTAAAGTGTACCATACCTTGTTGTTGACTATAGTCACTTTGTGAGGCTACGAAATATTGTTCATTCTATCTAACTAGATATTTGCACCCATTAACCACCCCCACTGTATCCCTTCTTCCCCACTACCTTTCCAAGTCTCAGGTAACCATTATTCTACTCTATGAGATCAGTTGTTTTAATGTTTAGTTCCTTCATATAAGCCAGAACATGTGAGATTTATCTTTCTATGCTTGGCTTATTGGACTTAGCATAATGTTCTCCATTTCCATTCATGTTGTTGCAAATGCCCGGATTTCATCCTTCTTTATGGCTACACGATATTCCATTGTTTATACATTCCCTAATTTTTTTTTATTCATTTATCTATTGGTGGACGCTTAGGTTAATTCCAAATCTTGGCTGTTGTAAATCTTACTGCAGTAAACATGGAGTGCATATGTTTTTTGGCATACTGATTTCCTTTCTTTTGGATATATACCTAGCAATGGGATTGCTGGGTCATATGGTAGTTCTATTTTTAGATTTTTTTTTTTTTGAGACAGTCTTAAGCTTTTGCCCTGGGTAGAGTGCTATGGCATCATAGCTCAAAGCAACCTCCAACTCTTGAGCTCAAGTGATCCTCTTGCCTCAGTTTTTCTTTTTTAATAGAAACCAGCTCAGGGTGGTCTCGAACTTGGAAGCTCAAGAAATCCACCCACTTCAGCCTCCCAGAGTGCTAGAATTACAGGTGCCAGCCACCATGCCTGGCCTATTTTTAGATTTTTGAAGAACCTCCATACTGTTCTTCATAGTAGTTAAACTAATTGATATTCCCAAAACAGCGTTCTTCGTTATTGATTATCTTTTTGACCAAAGCCGTTTTAACCTGAGTGAGATGATAGCTCATTGTAGTTTTGACTTGCATTTCTCTTATGATGGGGAGCATTTTTTCATATACTTGTTGGCCATTTGTGTGTCTTCTTTTGAAAAATATCTATGCAGATATTTTGCTCATTTTTTAATCAGATTACTTTTTCCTGTTAAATTTTTGGAGCTCCTTATCTATTCTAGTTATTGTGGTAAAATACACAAAATATAAAATTCACCATCTTAACTATTTTAAGTATATAATTCAGAAGCATTAAGTACATTGTTGTGCTCCAAAAATCTTTCATCTTGCAAAACTGAAACTCTATACCCATTAACCCTTCTCCTGCTCTTGGTAACCACACTTCTCCTTTCTGTCTCTTTGAATTTAATTATTCCAGTCCCACATGTGAGTAGCATTATATAGTATTTGTCCTTTTGTGACTGGCTTATTTCACTTAGCATAATGTCCTTTCTGTTTTTCTGGCTTTTTAAAATAAGAATATCACAAACTCTGTAGGTAACTGGGTAAAGAAATGAACAATTGGGCGGTGCCTGTGGCTCAAAAGGGTAGAGCTCCAGCCCCATATACTGGAGATGGTGGGTTCAAACCCAGCCCCGGCCAAAAGAAAAAGAAAAAAAGAAATGAACAATCACTCTATAGTTGGGTAATGCAAATACAACTAGATGTGAAAAATTACTAAAAATACACATAAACTAAACTTTTTGGTTATCAAATTAACACATTTTTAAAAACTAGTACTGAGTGATGATGTAAAAGATTAAAACAAATCTGATTTACTGCAATTAGAAATATAATGTGGAGGGCTGAGCATGGTAGCTCAGGCCTGTAATTCTAGCACTCTGGACAGCCAAGGCAGGTGGATTGCTTGACCTGAGGAGTTTGAGACCAGCCTGAGCAAGAGCCGGGACCCTGTCAGTACTGAAAATCGAAAAACTATCTGGGTAACAGGCACCTATAGTCCCAGCTACTCAGGAGGCTGAAACAGGAGTATTGTTCAAGCCCAAGAGTTTCAAGTTGCTGTGAGCTATAATGCCAGGGCGACTCTATCTCAGAAAAAAAAAAAAAGAAATATAAATTGGCATAATCTTTCTGACAAGTAACTTGACAATATATATCAGGAACTTAAAATAATAGGCAGACCCTTATGCCCATTAACTCTTCTTGGAAGGTAGCCTAAAAACTAATCAGATATATAGACAAAGGTTTATGTTTGAAGGTTTTTGTTACAAAGTTATTTATCATATAGTTATTATAGTTGGAAACAACGTATTATGTTCAAAGCTTTTCATTACAAAGTTATTTATTTCTTTTCTTTTCTTTTCTTTTCTTTTTTTTTTTTTTTTGAGACAGAGCCTCAAGCTATCACCCTGGGTAGAGTGCCATGGCATCACAGCTCATAGCGACCTCCAACTCCTGGGCTCAAGCGAGTCTCCTGCCTCCACCTCCCGAGTAGCTGGGACCACAGGCGCCTGCTACAACGCCCGGCCATTTTTTGGTTGCAGCCATCATTGTTGTTTGGTGGGCCGGGGCTGGGGATTCGAACCCGCCACCTTAGGTGTACGTGGCTGGTGCCTTAGCCAATTGAGCCACAGGCGCCGAGCCATTATTTTATTTTTTGAGACAGAGTCTCACTATGTCGCCCTGGGTAGAGTGCCCTGGCATCACAGCTCATAGCAACCTCAAACTCTTAGGCTTAAGAGATTCTCTTGCCTCAGCCTCCCAAAGTAGCTGGGACTACAGGCACCTGCCACAACACCTGGCTATGTTGTAGTTGTCATTGTTGTTTAGCTGGCCCGGGCCGGGTTCGAACCCACCAGCCTCGGAGTAAATGGGCGTCTTACACACTGAGCTACAGGCACCACCTACAAAGTTATTTTTATATATTTATTCTCATTAGAAATAGCATAACTATTTAAGTAAATTATAATCCATCTCTCATTCTAAATGGGGTACAAAAGGGCTATATCTGAATTTCTGAGGTATGTTTATTTTCGTTTTTAAAATCTCTTTAAAACTGCCATTAACATGATTTATTTTAAATATCAAGTAACATCAGAGGAAAGTCCCAAGACTCATATGTGTATCAGGAGGATAATGGACTTTAAAATACTAGAAATCACCAATTTATGTAATGGAATATATGCATACTTTTTTTTTTTTAGTAATTTTAATGACATAATGAAAGACTTATTAAGCAAAAAAGGGATGGAAAGTCATGGTTAGAGAATGATCTAAAGTATGAAAAAAATGCATTTTTAAGAAGATTTGAAGTTAATATGCCCAAATGTTAACAGTGTTGCCTGTGGGTAATGGAATATTGAGTTACCTCTTTATGCTTTCCCACACTTTATGAATTCTCTAAGATGAGCATGGTTGCTTTTGTATAATCAGGAAAATACCTTTTGAAAGTATACCTTGAGGTTTGGTGCCCGTAGCGCAGTAGTTACAGCACCACCCACATACACCAAGGCTGGTGGGTTTGAACCTGGCCTGGGCTGACTAAACAACAGCTAAACTGCCAGGCCTTGTGGCAGGTGCCTATAGTCACAGCTACTTGGTTGCTGAGGCCAGAGAATCGCTTAAGCCCAAGAGTTTGAGGTTGCTATGAGCTATGATGCCACAGCACTCTACCCAGAGTGACAGCTTGAGACTTGTCTCAAAAAAAAAAAGAGGGGTGTCACCTGTGGTGCAGTTAGTAGGGTGCTCCCCCATATACCAAGGGTGGCGGTTTCAAACCCAGCCACAGCCAAACTGCAACAACAACAACAACAACAAAATAATGGGCAATGTAGCGGGCACCTATAGTCCCAGCTACTTGGGAGGCTGAGGCAAGAGAATTGCCTAAACCCAAGAGCTGGAGGCTGCTGTGAGCTGTGATGCCACGGCACTCTACCAAGGGCAATAAAGTAAAACTCTATCTCTAAAAAAAAAAGAAAGAAAGTATACATTGAAAAGTATAGATTTCAGATGTAATTAGAAATCTAATTGCAGGTATGCCATCCTTCTACAGCTAATTCTGTTTGATTTCCAGGGCTTTAGGATCAGATACAGGAGGATCAACCAGAAATCCTGCTGCCCTCTGTGGGCTTGTGGGTGTCAAGCCAAGCTATGGCTTAGTTTCTCGTCATGGTCTCATTCCCCTGGTGAATTCCATGGATGTTCCAGGAATCCTAACCCGATACGTGGATGATGCTGCAGTTGTGTTGGGTATTTTTATGATTCCATACCACTTAAAACAGTTTCACTGTAAGACAGTGTCTGTCACTCATAAGTATTTTCCTTACAGGTATGCTGGCTGGGCATGACCCCAAAGATTCTACCACAGTACAGGATCCTGTTAAGCCATTCACACTCCCCAGTTTAACAGATGTCAGCAAACTATGTGTAGGAATTCCAAAGGTAAATTCTTCCTTTCATTACTTTACAGAAATACTGTCAAGTCAATAGAGACTACAGACTTGGGAAGCAGACTGATAGGGTTTGAATCCCTGCTCTGCCACTTTTATTAGCTATGTGACTTGAGCATGTGACTTATCTCTTTAAAGCACAATTACCCTATCTGCAAAATGGGGATAATAAAAATATTGACTCAGAGATTTATGAGGATTAAATTTGATAGTCATAGGGCTGGGCATGGTGGCTCATACCTGTAATCCTAGCACTCTGGGAGGCCAAGGCAGGTGGATTACCTGAGCTCATGGGTTCAAGACCAGACTGAGCAAAAGCAAGAGACCCTATCTCTAAAAAATAGCTGGGCACTGGGCAGTGCCTATGGCTCAAGGAGTAGGGCGCTGGCCCCATATACCGAAGGTGGCAGGTTCACGCCCGGCCCTAGCTAAAAACTGCAAAAAAAAAAAACGCTGGGCATTGTGGCAGGAGCCTGTAGTCCCAGCTACTGGGGAGCCCAAGATTTTGAGGTTGCCTTGAACTATGATGCCACAGCACTCTACCTAGGGTGAGAAAGTGAGACTCTGTCTCAAAAAAAAAAAAAAATGGGTAATCATGTTAAACAGGGATTTATAAACTTTTTCTTTAAAGGGCCAAATATTTCAGATTGTATGGACCATGCAGTCTTTATTGTAACTATTTATCTCTGCCATTATAGTGAGAAAATAGCCATAGACAATATGTAAATTAAAAATGTATCTGTGTTCTCTGGGTGGCTCCTGTGGCTCAGTGAGTAGGGTGCCAGCCCCATATACCGAGGGTGGTGGGTTCAAACCTGGCCCCGGCCAAACTGCAACAAAAAAATAGCTGGGCATTGCGGCAGGCTCAGCTACTTGGGAGGCTGAGGTAAGAGAGTCGCCTCAGCCCAGGAGTTGGAAGTTGCTGTGAGCTATGTGGTGCCACAACACTCTACTGAGGGCGATAAAGTGAGACTCTGTCTCTACAAAAAAAAATAAATAAATAAAAATGTACCTGTGTTCTAATAAAACTTTATTTCCAAAGAAAGCTGGATGGTCAGTTCTGGTACATGGGCCATCGTTTGCCCATCCTTTATATAAAGGACTTAGCCCAAATCCATACCTTGCATAGTAAGACCTCAAGAAATGTTACAATCTTTATCATAATATTACTGCTACTATAATACTATTACTGTAGCAATTGAATAATTCATACATGTAATTGTGTTTAATTACCTTATAAAAATGTTAAACTTAGCGATGTAGTAATACTTTAAACCTTTTAGAAATCTTTTAGAAAGATAAATTACAGAATAATGAGTTTTCTCAACCTCAGTGCTGTTGGACTTTTGGGCTGTATAATTGTTTGTTGTCGAAGACTGTTTTGTGCATTGTAAGATGTTTAGTAGCCTTGCTGGTCTCTACCCCTGATGTCAGTAACACTCCCACCAACACCACAAACCCACAACCAAAAATGTCTGCAGATGTTGCCATATGTCCCTGGGTTGGGGAAAATGTAACAAATCGCCCCCAGGTGAGACCACTGCTGCAGAGAAATACTACTTTCTTTAAAATATTTCATTAAAGTGATTATCTGTACCTTCTTTTGAGAATTTAGAGAGAGGACAAGTTTTTTAAAAGACCTAGTTTGGAATCCAAGATTCTCTGCTCACCTGCTATGTAACGTTAGGAAAATTACTTAACTTCTCATCTCAATATTTTTTGTTAATAGAATGAAAGATGATAATACTGACATTATGGACTTGTTAAAAGCATTCAATGAGAGAACCTTTGAAAAACATCTAGCAGAGTACCTGAGTTATAATGAACATTTAACAAATATGTTCTCCAATTAGATCTCTGATCTTTTACATTATTAGATCCAGGTCATAATATCTAGGATTATGTTTGTCGTGCCATAAACTCTCCTAAGTGGATTCTATCTTTCTAACTACCTACCAGCAATTTTATAATATTTTCTAATGTATTACCTAAGGTCCTGGAGTACAAATTTTTATAAGACCATCTATACAGATGTCCTAATTTCTGTATCTTGACTTTTTCCTATAAGGAGTATCTTGTACCAGAATTATCAAGTGAAGTACGATCTCTTTGGTCCAAAGCTGCTGACCTCTTTGAGTCTGAGGGAGCCAAAGTAATTGAGGTATCCCTTCCCCACACCAGTTACTCAATTGTCTGCTACCATGTGTTATGCACATCAGAAGTGGCATCGAATATGGCAAGATTTGATGGGCTACAATATGGTAAGATGGCAGGGTTTCTGGATTTTTAAAGTAGCATCTCAAACATTTGAAAGTTTCACATAGTAGTGACAATTACTGCCTGCAACAGTGTTAATGATTCAGAAAAGTAAATCAGTGAATCATTCTTTGCCATTTTAGAATTGTACTTTGCCACTCATTATAATATTTCTATGTGCAATTGGCTTCTCTGGACTGTGACTGTCTTGAAAGGGTGCTATCTTGCCTTGGTATGCTCAGCCCAGCGAATGTGCCTAGCACAGGGAGAGAAAGAGCTCAGTCAATGTTTGAATGAATGAGGTAATAAACACATTTTCTGTCTTGGTTATTTTCTTCTTTCTTAATCACCGGTCAGTCAGTCACAAGGCAGGCAGAGAAAAGAAACCACTGGAAGACGCTCCTTAAATTTGAGTATCAGTCACAAAAATGTGAATTGAGGCCCAGTTTTAGGCAAAACTTTGCTTCCTTTCAAGTAATATTTAATCTCTGTTTCTAGGTCACAGATGTGACATTGATGTGTCCACCGAAGCCATGTATGCTGCGACCAGACGAGAAGGGTTCAATGAGGTGGTGAGAGGAAGAATCCTCTCAGGAAACTTTTTCTTATTAAAAGAGTAAGTCAGTTACTTTAGGAATTTCCTCCATTCTTGAAACCTCAAGAGTAAAGTAGAAGCATGTTTGTCAGGCCTTATAAGTCAAGCTTGTTCCTAAAGAAACAAAATCTTTATCATTTGAATTAGAAAAGGCCCATTTGTGGCACTTCTGGTTCCTAGTATTCAAAACCAAAAAAATATTGACACTCCAATTAAATGTTTAGTACAAACTACAGTCAGCCCTCAGGCTCCATAGATTCAGCATTTGTAGAATTTTGATTCAACCACGAATCAAAAATATTCAAAAAATTGGCTTGGCACCTGTAGCACAGTGGTTATAGCACCAGCCACATACACCGAGGCTAATGGGTTCGAACCCACCCTGAGCCAGCTAAACAACAATGACATCTGAAAAAAAATAGCTGAGTGTTGTGACAGGCACCTGTAGTCCCAGCTACTTGGGAGGCTGAAGCAAGAGAATTGCTTAAGCCCAAGAGTTAGAGGTTGCTGTGAGCTGTGACGCCACAGCACTCTACCAAGGACAACATAGTGAGACTCTTGTCTAAAAAAAAAAAAAATTCAAGTTTTGAGAATGCTATTAATGTAATATTTAAGCCATCAACTGTTGTTTTTGTATAGATCATATGTAATCTATACAAAAGCATTGATCTCTCTATAGACTCTGCAATCAAATGATAGTAAAGACATCTGATATTTCTATAGGACTCTTTTAGAGTAAAAAGGATTTCACATAATTTATTTGGACCTTAGTAGAACTGGAGTTGGTTTTGGTTTTTTTTTTTTTTTTTTTGAGACAGAGCCTCAAGCTGTCCCCCTAGGTAGAGTGCTGTGGTATCACAGCTCACAGCAACCTCCAACTTCTGGGCTTAAGCAAGTCTTCTGCCTCAGCCTCCCAAGTAGCTGGGACTACAGGCGCCAGCCACAACACCCCCAGCTACTTTTTGGTTGCAGCCGTCATTGTTGTTTGGCGGGCGTGGGCTGGATTCGAACCTGCCAACTCAGGCATATGTAGCTGGAGCCTTAGCCGCTTGAGCCACAGGTGCCAAGCCGAACTGGAGTTGTTGTATCCATTTTTACAGTTGAGGAAACTGAGGTTAAGAACAGTTCTTTTTTCTAATCTTTCTTAACCATTTTCTTTTTCCCTTTTTTGGTATCATTGACTTATGGTCACTCTTCCTTTGGGCTTTTTCCTTTATCTTTTTAGTAAAGTAAACATTCTTTCAAAGTTTCACATTTCCATTCCTGGGCTATGCCTATCCCTGACATACAAAATTCAAGCACTGTAACTTTCCCCAGTTTCCATTTTCAGAACCTATTTTCTAGGATTTTGCAAAACTCCAAAAGTCCTTATAATAATTAGTTTTCATTACATTAGAGATGAAGTAAAGCATTATAATAGAAAATTCTGACCTCATGTACCACTGTCTAGCTTTGCAACCTTTCAAAAGTTGTTCAATTGCTATATACTCTTATTTTCGGCACTTGAAAATGAATGTTCCAGGTCAGTGATGTCCCCGGAGTCATTAAATACTTTGTGATTATATGTGTAGAATTGCATCTCATAGTGAATTCTAGATATACAAAGTAGAATAACAGCACAGTTGGGCAGAATTCATTTTTATATGTTGAGGTCTTAGTCATGCCTGCTCAAGAATTCAGTGGCTCTGCATAAAGCCTAATGCAAGAGAATTGATTCAAATATCATCTGTTTTTTCCCCATAGAAACTATGAGAAGTATTTCATCAAAGCCCAGAAAGTGAGACGCCTCATTGCTAACGACTTTGTGAATGTTTTCAATTCTGGAGTAGATGTCCTGCTCACTCCTACCACCTTGAGTGCGGCAGTGCCATACCTGGAGTTCATCAAAGAAGACAACAGAACACGAAGTGCCCAGGACGATATTTTCACACAGCCTGTAAATATGGCAGGTAGGGATGCCTCAACAACATTTTGGTTCTGTTCGAGTTCTTAGGCAGGTATCCCGGTCTTCAACTTAAGTTCTAACGAGACTGTTCCTTAAGAGCAATAGTCTGCCTTTCTGGAATGTTTAGGTAGGAATGTATGTGCGTGTGTGTGTACTCTCACCACACACACCTCACACACGTGGATCTGAACTAATACTCTTAATAGGATTTTTTAACTTTTATTTTGAAAACTTTCAAATCTACAGAAAAACAAAAAAAGTAGCATGAAGACGCCTCAGGTGCTTCACGTTTCTCCTTTGTTTCCTTCTCTTTGTCTCTCTCTTTCAATACACACACAAATATGTTGTTTTTAGCTGAATCATTGAAAGAAACTTTCAGGCATTATAACATCTAAATACTTTAGCACAAATCTTCTGAGAGTAAATTCTCCTACTTAGCCATAATTTTATTATTACACCTAAGAAAACTAACATGAATTCAGTAATAATTCAAATATAGTCGTAGTCAGATTTTCTCAACTGTACTAAAAATGTCTTTTATAAATTGTTTTTCCTCCTAATATGGCATCTGTTTATGATATCTTTTCAAAATCTGGAATAGCCACTATACCTCCCTTAGTTTTTCTTAAAACCATATTAGGCTATGTTCCAATTTTCGTTTCAATCATCATAAGTAATATAGAAAATTAAATAAAGATAATATAGAAAACTCGAGGAAAAGGAAAGTCTGTTTTATTCACCTGTATTTTAGTTACTGTGTTCCTTCTTCCTTCCACCTTTGTCACTTCTTGGGGTTTAGAGAAATTTCTTTGGCCATTCTTTTAGGACAAGTCTGCAGGCCACATATTTGCTTTCCTTCTGAGAATATCTTGATTTCCCTTTCCTTTTGGAAAAGTCATTTTGCTGGATATAGGATTCTAGTTTTCTTGTCTTTAGCACTTAAAAAATGTGCTACTTTCTCCCATCCAGAATAGTTTCTAATGAGAAATCCTCCACCTTCTAAAAACTTCCTTTTAAATGACATTAGCCTTTTTGAACAGTGCAGTACATTTGTCCTATTGGATGTCCCATTCATAATCTGGATTGGTCAAATTGTTTCCTCATAATTGGGCTGAGTGAAATATCTTTGGTGAAAATATTACATACTTTTCATGTCAGGAAATAGTTAAATTCAGTTTGTTACTCTTTGGAAACTAAGTCGACCAGCTGTTTAAGAAGGTAACTGTCAGATGTTTTCCTTATAAAGGTAGTTTTTTCCTTGTATCATTTATAAGCAATTTATATGCTGATATTTTGAGACTATGTGTATACATATCATATACCCTAATAATCTGGAACCCAATTATTTTAGCATCCATTGATGATCCTTGCCTGAACTAATTATCACTTAAAGAATTGCAAATTCAGTCTTCTCTAATTCTATCATTCCTTCTGCATTATTAACTAGCAGTTTCTCTGAAGAACTTTCCTTTTTATAAAATTGAATGTATTATAAGCAATTATTGTCATTATTTTCGATGCTCAGATTGTTCCAAATATGGCCAGTAGTTGCCCCTTCAAGTTGTATGTATCCTTTAAAACTATCCCCATTAGATTTTGAAAACTTCCTTGTTTTATGGCATAACAATATGTTTTGGGTGTTTGTGCTTTCTGTGCCCCAAATCTGAAATTAAAACTACCCTGAGCTAACTTCTTATCTACTGGATTGGCAAAAACTCAAAAACTCAGACACACTCTACTGGCAAGGCTTTACAAAGAAAATAGAGCATTAATTTTGCCAGTGGAAATTCAAAATGGCACAACTTCTTTGTAGGGGAGTTTGTTAATATCTAATTACACACACACATTGATCTTTTGGTGAAGCAATGCTTCATCTAAAAAACTTTCAAGATTATCAAAAAACATGCATTCAACATAATTCACTGGGACATTATATGAAATCACTAAATACTGAAAACAACCTAAATGCCCAACCATAGGAGACTGGTTTAATGAATGTGGTAAAACTGTGTAATGGAGTACTTACTATATAGCTGTAAAAAGAGAATGAAGGTTTCTGTGAACTGGTACAGTGATTTCCAAGATATGTTGTTAAATGAACAAAGCATGGTACAAAAGCATGTGTGTTCTATAGTATTTATTGTTGTTTTTTAAACCTTATCCTGTCTTCACTACTTACTAGCACTGGAAAGTAGGAGAGGTGTCTGCTTTTAGGATGGAGAAGTAATCAACTAATGGGTTTCTTTCTTCTCCACAGGGCTGCCAGCAGTAAATATCCCTGTAGCACTCTCCAACCAAGGGTTGCCAATAGGACTGCAGTTTATTGGGCGTGCCTTTTGTGACCAGCAGCTTCTTACAATTGCCAAATGGTTTGAAAAACAAGTAGAGTTTCCTGTTACTCACCTTCAAGAACTCATGGATGATTGTTCGTCAGTCCTTGAAAATGGAAAGTTAGCTTCTATGTCTCTAAAACAATAGAGATAATTGTATCATGCAAATTAAAATGTCTGTACTCAGGACCTTGCTCAATTCTTGCAATTAGGTTCATTCTCAAGTCATTCCTTGGAATCACTTTTTTAAATTCTTGGGATAGTTAAGTATAAATAATCTGTCAGCATTCATTAAGCATTTACTGAGTGCAAAGTAAAGGATTTCTACTGTAACACAAAATACCTGTTCCTGAAGAACAATTCATTCTGCAAAAATGTTCACTAAAAAGAACAAGAACTTACAGTCAAAATAAGATCAGAGATAAACTCAAAACGTGTCCTTCTGTGTCGCTAAGGCACTAACAGAAACAGTAATTGCACCTCCAGAGATAATCTGGGCAGCCCAGGCAGACAGCTGATCATGTGGTGAAGGCTGCCTCGGAGGATGTTAAAAATGCACAGAAACAATCAAGGAGGAATGTGGGCTTTTGAGTGTTGAGCAAAGCAGGTGGAGGAGGAACGCTGAGCACAGGAGGAAGTGCAACCTGCTGGGCCAGCATCATGCAAAGCTGGGGGCATGCCTCGCTGGGAAGAAGCCCCAGGTGCAGGCACTCCTTTATTCCTCTAAAAATAAAGCCAAAATGACTGAGAACTTTTCCTCTGTCCTCCTTCAACTTAGCATTTTATTTCTGTTATTCCAGAGCCAGAACAAGTCCATGTTACACTGAATTCAGTCTCCTGTTTACTAATCACAAATGAGCTCATTGATGTCATAGAAACCTTTGTTGTAACCAACAGACCATATTGGCCTGGAAACTTGGTTGGTGGAAGAGCATGTTTTTAGAGAGAATGGTTCAAAATACACAAGTAACAACAATCTGGAAAACTTGCAGATAATTTGGGGAGGATGCCCATGGCAGCATGCTCCCTTCCCCTGATTCTGCTTCCTCAGGATTCCTTACCCTCACCACATCTTTACAGGTATACTTTACGTGGGCTTCTGGATCCTGAGAGACATTAATGGAGCTCTGTATTATGTATTTCACAAAATCTGATGGAAACCATGCCTTTGCTCGCCTGACGACATTATCAGTGGCTTTCTCCTGCTTTGCTAGAATACATTGTCACCTCATGCTTATCAGGCAGTCTAATTTGGCATTTGCATATTGTTAGTAAGAGAAGAAAGCTGAATTATAAATTCACTTTGCTTCATAAGAAAAACCCTTTTCTAAATATGAAGTACATAAAGAAACTAAAAAGCAGAACTATCTGCAGAGCCCCTAGATGTTTTTGTTTAAGGATTTAACGTTTGTATTACTTTTCATAATTTTCTCTCCAAGCCCAAGTGCCCATCGACCCATGAATGGATCAATAAATTGTGGTATATGTACACCATGGAATACTATGCAGCCATAAAGAAAGATGGAAACTTTACCTCCTTATGTTTACATGGATGGAGCTAGAAAATATTCTTCTTAGCAAAGTATCTCAAGAATGGAAGAAAAAGTATCCAATGTACTCAACCCTATTATGAAACTAATTTTTAGCTATTATAGGAAAGCTATAACCCAATTTTAGCCCAAGAATACGGGGAAAGGGGAGAGAGAGGGGAAGGGAGGGGGGAGGATGGGAGGGAGGGTGATTGCTGGGAGCATGCCTATGATTTATCCTATAAGGGTACATGTGAATCTTTCTAAATGTGGAATATAAATGTCTTAACACGACAACTATGAGAATGACATGAAGGCTATGTTAAATGGAGTTTCTGTGCCCCAAATCTGGAATTAAAAGTACCCTGAGCTAACTTCTATGGATGAAAGTATTTCAAATTGTATATGGAAACAACACACTGTACTCCATGATAGTATTAATGTACACAACTATGATTTAATAAAATAATAATAATAATTTTCTCTTCTCCCTGGGATTTTCCTTTTCCCAAGTAATCTAGATCAGCGGTTCTCAATCTATGGGTTGCGACCCACAGGAACTGTATTAAAGGGTCATGGCATTAGGAAGGTTGAGAACCACTGATCTAGATAAACTTTACATAAAAGCTTTATGTGCCAGTCTCAATGACATTCTTACAAATTTTGACTCTGAATCCCTGAAAGACGAAGAAATTCGTAAGAGAGAAAATTACTAGAGGAAACCTTTTTAGTTGAAGGAGCTAATGTGATATAAAACGTAAGTAAGTAAATAAATCTTTGCCCCTGTCCTTTTTTAATGTATGTATAATTCGAAATGAAAAATTTTCAAAGAATATTTACTTTCTTCTTCCTGTATCTCTACTTGAGCTGTGGTAACAATTTGAATCTGGAAATAGAGAAGTCAACTGCTTACCGTAACATCATAATACCCAGCTAGCATGAAATGATACCTGGTTTGTTTTTCTTTCTCCTTCATCTTGACCCTACATCTAGTAGTTTAGTAGATTTCATTTTGCCAAGTCACTGTCTGGGAAGGGAAGTCAGAAATGCTAACTAAACCCTGAAGCTGTTAGCAGCAGAGCTGCTAGACCCGAGAGCCTCTGAAAGGTGAAGGTGGCTACCCGTGTAAGATGAGTTTCTAGATAAATCCTAGCAAAACTAAGGCAACCTGATAAAAACCAAAGCAAAAGTTGGAATCAACAACAAACAGGCCAGAGTGAAAAAATGTGACGCCGTTACAAAACCTGGCAGCTGGACAGGCTACTCAGAGCCAAACTGGGAAAACCAGCGTCGGTGTTGCAGCACACTTAGCACTGCCAGAAAGGTCTCTGGAAACCTGGGAGGCAGAATGTTCCCTCTGAACGGCCGACACCAGGTCCTCTGTTAACGACAACAAACACGGCCCATCTGAAAAGACAGCATTGTACAGAAGAGGGCTTGTAAAAATGCTTTCATAGCTGGTTATTCCTATTAGGAGGTATCGTACACCTCATGTAAAAAGATGCCTTTAGAATTTAAAACAGAATCTGAAGGGCAGTGAAAAGAAATGGTCACAGGGTACCCTAAGTAGACCTTGGGATTCAGCAAGCTGCATGCCACACCCCGTTCCATTCAAAGCAGGAGAGGGAAATAATGAGGGTTTTTTTTTGAGACAAGAGTCTTAATATGCTGCCCTCGGTAGAGTGCTGTGGTATCACAACTCACAGCAATCTTAAACTCTTGGGCTTATGCAATTCTCTTGCCTCAGCCTCCCAAGTAGCTGGGACTACAGGTGCCTGCCACAACCCCCGGCTGTTTTTTTGTTGCAGTTGTTCAGCTGTTGTTTAGCTGGCCTGAGCCGGGTTCAAACCCACCACCTTTGGAGTATGTGGCTGGCACTGTAACCACTGCGTTATAGGGGCAGAGTCAAAAATAATGGAATTTTTAAAATTGCTTTTGTTATGAAATTTCGCTAACATTTTTAATCTCCCTCCATTTCCTCAAATATCTGGCTATCTGTACCAAGGCAAAATGTGTGTTTTCTGTACAGGCCTAGGTTAAAATTTATTCATTTTGTTTAGAAGCACCAGAGGCAGTTTAAAGTAGGCTTTCTTCAGTTATTTCTTCTAAGTGTGTACACTAGAACATAAACCTGAAATTTTAATAAAGGCAAATTACATGAAAAAATCCAGTCAACATTAAGTAAAAGAAATTATTACAGGATTTCAGAGGGCTTTTTTATTTTTCTTTATACTTCAGTGGAGTGAATTTAAATCCAAAAGAATTTTAGGCAGGTTATTAAAAATATGATATCACAATGGTGTAAAAGTAAATAGTCAAGGAAATTGGTGAGGTGATAGTAAAAGTAGGGACGCAGTAAGCCAAGAATGAGATTTTAATGCCTGTCAAGGTGTCTATGCAGGTACTTACAGCTGAATGGTATGTGATATGGTTGGAAATTTCTCAGCAGGTTCCTAGTGGGGGAAAGCCACCAGATTTAAAAGGCCAACGAACTTGGGATTGACTCCTATCAGCTGACATTTACAAGCTGGGTATCATTTCTGAGTTTGAATATCCTGATCTGTAAAATAGGGATAATATTTATGGGTTGGAAGTATTAAATTTTAATGATGCACTAAAAGTTCCTTGCTTGATGTCTGACAGAATAAGCATTCAATAATTGGTAGCTGCAAATAGATACATGTAATCATGAACTTAAGTGACATCTTTTCTGTTTTTTGTGATGAGTGTATGTATTTAAATTATCCAAAACTGGTTTCAGTCATTAACATACAAACTAGAAGGAAGTGAGGCTGGAATTCAGAGTTTGAAGACTTACAGTAATTCAGAGTTTGAAGACTTACAGTAACCAAGGATATTCTATTCTAAATGGTACCCTACCAGAATGATACCACTGACAAGCTTGCAAGAACTTTTTAAAAAAAGTAACAGGCAAGGGCGGAGCCTGTGGCTCAAAGGAGTAGGGCGTTGGCCCCACGTACCGGAGATGGCAGGTTCAAACCCAGCCCAGTCAAAACTGCAAAAAAAAAAAAAAAAAAAAAAAATTAAGGGCAGCGCCTGGGGCTCAAAGGAGTAGGGTGCCAGCTTCATATGCCAGAGGTGGTGGGTTTGAGCCCAGTCCCAACCAAAAACTGCAAAAAAAAAAAAAAAATTAACAGGCAAATTATTTTCTTAGTGATATACTTTATTTCTCCATGGAGATAGTCACTAAGATAACCAGGTAATTGGTGCAGATTTAAGGTGTTGCTAGTGATAATAAGTGAGACGCTGTAAAGTGAAAGTTAGAATTTAGACCTTCATCAGATCAGAGGACAGAAGAGAAAGGGAAAGGAAAATGATTTTTTTTTTCCGTGAAATGTTCACAAACAGAAAAATGGTGTTACCATGAATAAAAAATAGAAAGCAAGAAAAATTGGTAGGGACTGAAGATGAATTCTACAACGAAGTGGAAACGCCTCACACGCGGTGAGAAGACACAAGTAAGAGGGAGTTTTGGAGACAGGACGGATAACGAAGTCTTTATACTGGGTTCATTTCCCCCCTAATGTTTTATTGTGACAATTTTCAAATATAAAGCAGTGTGACCAGATGCGGTGGCTCATGCCTCTGATCCTAGCACTCTGGGAGGCTGAGGCAGGCAGACTGCCTGAGCTCAGGAGTTCAAGACCAGCCTGAAGAAGAGCAAGACCCCCATCTCTGCTAAAAAGAGAAAAACTAGCCAGGAGCTGTGTAGGACACCTATAGTCCCAAGCACTTGGATGGCCGAGGCAAGAGGATCTCTTGAGCCTGGGAGTTTGAGGTTGATGTGAGCTATGATGCCACGGCACTCTAGCCTACGTGACAGACTGAGGCTTGGTCTCAGTATTAATTAAAGAGTGCACACTCACATACCAACTATATTCTACCGTTGACATTTTGTTATATTTACTTTATCACATATCTATCCCATTACCTCTATCTCTTAATCCACTTTATTTTTTTTTTTTTTTTTTTTTTTTTGCAGTTTTTGGCCGGGGCTGGGTTTGAACCCGCCACCTCCGGCATATGGGGCCAGGACCCTACTCCTTTGAGCCACAGGTGTCACCCCAATCCACCTTATTTTTAAGTATATATCTCAAAGCACACTTTACCAGCTAGTACAACATGCTTATCATTAGCTTAAGTTCAATATTTGCTTACAGTTTCAGTGCAAAATGTACACGCAACGAAATGCATGACCCTTAAGTATATAGTCCCTAATTTTAAAAGTGCATTCACCTGTGTAACCCAAACCTCTGTCAACTTATACAGTATTACTATAATTCCCATCATTTTAGAATATTTCCTTACACACTTTGCTACTCGGTCTCTGCCTCCACCTTTCTAGAGGCAACTGCTCTTCTGACTTTTTTTTCCAAGCACAATTTTGTTTTGTCTATTCTAGAATTTCATCTAAAGATAATCTGTGCTGAGTCACTTAAAAGACTGTTAGGAAAGAGCAGAATCTCAGCTTTTGAATTTTAATTGATTTAAAAGGCTTTCTTCTAATTACAAAGGTAATGGGTGTTCCCTGTAAGGGGGGAGAAAAACGAAAAGCACAATAAAAAAAAATCACTGTGGGATTTCCTAGGTTAATGGGTTATCAAGGGAGTGGGTTAGTTATCATGAGAGTGGGTCTGTTACAAAAGCCAGTTTGGCCATCTTACCAGGTGATGATATACACCACTTCAAGACTGTCTATAGAGAGTCCTCACAGGCAAGAAGGCCCTCACCATATGTGACCACTTGATCTTGAACTTCTCAGCCTCCAGAACTATAAGAAAAATATTATAGAGTATTCAGTCTGCAGTATTCAGTGATAGCAACAGAAAACAGGCTAAGACATTGGGTCATATGGTGACTCTATATAACCTTTTGAGGAACTGCCAAAGTGTTTTCCAAAGTGGCTGCACCAATCTACATTCCCAGCAGCAATGTACAAAGGTTCCAGTTTCTTCATGTCCTTGTCAACACTTTTTGCTGTCTTTTTCATTATGGTCACCCCAATGGGTGTGAAGTATCTCATTGTGGTTTTGACTTGCATTTATCTAATGACTAATGAATATATTGTCCTGTGCTTACTAAGCCCTTATATACACAGTGTCACAAAAGCCATGAAATTCACCATCCATAAGGAAAATAGAAATTGTACCTAAATGTACCTTTATTGACAAGACATTCATTACAAAATTTTATAAAATATTTACAAAATATTCTCTACTTGTTGACCACTTCTTTGTAAAATTTTGTAATGAATATTTTGTCAATAAAAGTACATTTAGGTACAATTTCCCATTTTCTCTATGTATGGTGACTTTAGGGATAACTTTGGAATTTCCTTGTATATATTCTTTGGAGACATTTCTATTCAAATCCTGTGCTCATTTTTAAATTGGGCTATTTGTTGTTGACTTTGAGGTCTTTATTTTTATAGAGATGGGTCCTTAAATATATATATATTTTAGATATAAGTCTCTTATCAGATATGTGATTTACAGGTATATACTCACATTCTATGAGTTGTCTTCACCTTCTTTGCTCTTCTTAGAAGAAGTAATGTTTCTTACTTTATTAAACTAAGTCCAATTGGTTTATTTGTACTCTTGTGGCTGTTGCCTTTGATGTCCTATGTCAAATGTATCTGTAGTAATTTTTAATAAATGACATGAGAAAGGAATCTAACTTAAAAAAAAATAGAAATTGGCTGAGTGCGGTGGCTCACGCCTGTAATCCCAGCACTGTGGGAGGCCGAGGTGGGCGGATTATCTGAGCTTACCTAACACCAGCCTGAGCTAGAGCGAGACCCCACCCTCTAACAATAGGAGGGCACTTGTAGTCCCAGCTACTCAGGAGGCTGAGGCAAGAGAATCACTTGAGCCCAAGAGTCTGAGGTTGTAAACTATGACGCCATGGCACTCTTCTGAGGGCGACAAAGTAATACTCTATCTCAAAAAAAGAAAGAAAGGAAAAAGAAATTAACCCAGTATCTGTCCACACTGTTATAGTCTATGCTTTTATATACCGAGGTCTGATTTGGGGCCATTGTCAAAGCTTTGTTGTTTTTTCTTGAGGTGATCTCAAAGTATCCCGAGTATGACACTCAAAAGAAACAGTGATACCTACAAATTTGCTACTGCGTCACCTGTTTAGATACATTGCCATATAAAGCAGGTAGTAAGCATTTATTGAAATGAATTAAATTGAAAAAGAGTTTTAGGGAGGAGAGATGTGAGTCCTGGTAGACCAGCCAGCCCTGCCATCCAGCCTGGCTCACATTGTTCCTATTTCTGCTGAGGTCCTCTCTGCTGCTGCCAAGCGTGCTCTTTCAACACATTTGCAATACAGTCATGGTAATCGTTAGTTTTGTTTGTCAGATTTTTCCAGTTCTCTCCACTTTCAGACCCTCTTGTGGTTAGGTGAGTTCATATGCTCGGTTCTAGTCAATCTATTATGAGTAGAAGTGTCACGTGTCCAGGCCAGCGTGTGCTGAGTCGATACCCTCTAGACCAGGGCTTTTCAACTTTTTTCATCTCACAGTACACTTGAACCTGTAGTTAAACTTTCGAGGCACCCTTAAATTATATTGATTCAAAAAAAGCGTAAAAAAGAGAATATACGTATTGTGCCTTAAACTTCTTTCAAAAATAATTTAATTAATGATCTTTAAAACTTCTCTTGGCCACTGGCTGAAAACCACTGCCCTTCGGGATTCTTTTCCCACCAGCAATGTTCAAAATGGTGCCTGCTCTATCAACCCCATAACTCTTCTGCCAACTGGTGGATGGGTAGAACAAGTAAAAACAAAAACAAAACAAAACAAAAAAGGCTTTGTTGTTTTAAGCAGCTGAAATGTGGGGTAGGAGGTAAATGAAGCAACATGACTATCCTGAGAGATGTGCCAGCTGCTCTCCTTCCTGCTTCTCCGCCCGCCTGCAGCTGTGTGTCCTGGAGTGGGAGGGACAGGGTTTCAGGAGGAGCACAGTGACAGTGGTCCCGAAGGGATTTCACATTGGCACCCTCCCTCACTCTGCCCGCTCTGCCCGTATGCATAACAGCTCCGACTATATTTCAGGGGAAGGCCCTCACTTAATGTGGAAGCTGAGTGTTCCAGAGGTGCTCCAGTGTCCAAAAAGTGAAATGCCTGGGAAATTAACATTTACAGAAAAAGTAAAAGAGACATTTACTGAGTTACATGGAGTAGATACCTACTTATAAAGACAAAAACACAGTTTTTAGTAAAGGACAAAATCTTCAAAACAGCCCAGAAAGGTCACTATAAAGAAATGTGGGGGCTCCGCGCCTGTGACTCAAGTGGCTAAGGTGCCAGCCACATACACCTAAGGTGGTGGGTTCTAATCCAGCCTGGGCCCACCAAGCAACAATGACAACTGCAACCAAAAAATAGCCGGGCGTTGTGGTGGGTGCCTGTGGTCCCAGCTACTTGGGAGGCGGAGACAGGAGACTTGCTTGAGCCCAGGCGTTGGAGGTTGCTGTGAGCTGTGATGCCACAGCACTCTACCCGGGGGACAGCTTGAGGCTCTGTCTCAAAAAAAAGAAATGTGGGGTTAATTCACCAAATTTGATAGATGTTTACTACTTTCAAGCCATTCCATAATCTTCTATTTCACAGGCATTTACAAAATCCTTCACATTCATGGTGTGCCCATTTCCCAAATACACTGAACATTGAGGCCTCAGCAAACTGGTACAATTTATGTAAGAAATTAATATTTGTTAAGTAGGTGTATATATAATTTGATAAATTGATCATTTGGCAAATTGCTGTCTTGGATTAGAGCTTTTGTAATATTGAAGCTTTTGTAATATTGAAGCCTTTGTAATCATGACCCAGATAATAATAGAGAAAGAGAATTAGCATCATGTATCAAAAGAGGTGAAATGTACACTGGTTTTGTTTTAGTATTTTGTTGGGTTTTGTTGTTGTTGTTTTGCTGGATGGTGATTAGATTTCAACATTTCTAGAAGAAGCAACTTAGCTATAAGCATATCAAAGGAAATAGAAGTTTGCCCCTTCAGCTCTGCATACAACATAAAACCTGGTGTGAGAGTACTTTTACTAGAAAAGCATCATATATTTTGAGGCAAAATAAATTACCGGTATGAAATAATTACTAAAAAAAACTTAAGGTTACTATCAAATTCACTGAAATTAGTCAAACAACTTTTACATTGCACTGGCATCATTACAGACAGGTGATCTAAGCATTAGCTGAAGAATATCACTTTGTTTAAAAATTTCAGATGAGGGCGGTGCCTGTGGCTCAGTGAGTAGGGTGCCAGCCCCATATACCACGAGTGGCAGATTCGAACCTGGCCCTGGCCAAACTGCTACAACAACAAAAATAGCAGGGCATTGTGGCAGGTGCCTGTAGTGCCCCCTACTCAGGAGGCTCAGGCAAGAGAATCTCCTAAGCTCAAGAGCTGGAGGTAGGTGGTGCCTGTAGCTCAAGGAGTAGGGTGCCGGCCCTATATATGGGAGGTGGCAGGTTCAAACCTGGCCCCGGCCAAAAAAAAATTGTGAAGAAAAAAGAAAAAAACTTTAAAAAAAGAGCTGGAGGTTGCTGTAAGCTGTGATGCCGCAGCACTCTACTGAAGGCGACAAAGTAAGACTGTCTTTAAAAAAATTTTATTTTAGATTAATATGAGGGTGCAATTGTTTAGGTTATACTGTTTTCGTTTCTAAGGTAAAGTTCAAGTTGTAGTTGAGCCCTTGGGAGCTTGGTGAACACCCTCACATTTCATCCATTAGGTGAGATCACTTTTATTTTTATCAATATTTTTATATTTACAAAAACCCTCACAGTTTCCTAAGATAAATA
>CAUYQV010084053.1:0-10200 GCA_963574575.1 Galagoides demidoff
AATGATGGCTGCAACCAAAAAAAATAGCCAGGCGTTGTGGCCGGCGCCTGTGGTCCCAGCTACTTGGGAGGCGGAGGCAGGAGACTCGCTTGAGCCCAGGAGTTGGAAGTTGCTATGAGCTGTGATGCCATGGCACTCTACCCAGGGGGATAGCTTGAGGCTCCGTCTCAAAAAAAAAGAAAAAAGTTTATGCCAGTAAAATTTATTTATAAAAACAAAGAATGAGCACATTTATTTGCCCAGGCCTTAGTTTGCTATGCCCTGGGCTAGGTACACTAGCATGTAATCTTCTACCCTCTCCAGCCTCTGAACAACCTGATATGTTTGACCTCACTGCTTTCTCTTTCCAGCTTAAATTCCCGACCAGGCCAAAGGTACGGGTTCCTACCATCCCTATCACAAAGCCTCACACTATGAAACCAGCTCCACGGTTAACACCTGTGAGGCCAGCTGCTGCCTCCCCCATTGTGTCAGGAGCCAGGCGGAGACGAGTGCGATGTCGAAAATGCAAAGCCTGTGTGCAAGGAGAATGTGGTGTCTGCCACTACTGCAGGGACATGAAGAAGTTCGGGGGGCCTGGACGCATGAAGCAGTCCTGTGTGCTCCGACAGTGCTTGGCGGTGAGTGATCTACTGGGTAAAGAGTTTTAGGGAGGAGCTGTGGTGCCAAAGGGACTGAAATACCTGTAGGGTAGAGTTAAAGAGGTTTCAGAAAGAAAAAAATTATGCTCTCTTTAGCTTTCTTCATTTTGTTCCTTTTCTCTCTGGGTAAAGAAGGAAAGTATTTAGCACTAAAAATGGTCTAATACGGTCTTTTGGCTTGTCTTAATTTTCAAACAATAAAGCAGCATTTGAAGGGCAAATCACTACCTTCTTCCCCCTCTTTAAGTAGATTAGAAAGGACCTGTGAGACCAAGGACAGGCAGACTGAAAAAAACAAGTCTCTTGTGGTAAGGCAGTTGAGTCCATAGTCATCTTCCCAGTCATTTTCTCCACCAAAGCCCTCTCTCCTTTTCATCCTGCCTCAAGGTTTCCTAAGTGTTTACTAGAGAATTATATGAACCAAACTCTGTCTACAGTTTAATGGAAATTGAAATAAGGATCTAAGCCTGCCCTCTTGGTTTATATCTTTGTCCTTTTGTAGCCCAGACTGCCTCACTCAGTCACATGTTCCCTCTGTGGAGAGGTGGATCAGAATGAGGAGACACAGGACTTTGAGAAGAAACTTATGGAATGCTGTATCTGCAATGAGATTGTTCATCCTGGCTGCCTCCAGGTGAGGAGAGGCCTGAGGGGTCCCTGAAGTCCCAGTTGATAGAGTGTTTAAAGGTACTGAGTGCAGTAACAGAGTAGAACACCCATTGTGGGAGGCCACCAGCAACCCTGGTGGGGGTCATCAGTTCTGTGGTCACGCAGTGGAGTGGGTTCACATCCCTTATTTCAGATGTCTGCCATGTCCCAGGAACTGTGTTAGACTCTGGAAATAGAAAAGTACACAAAAGAGGCCTGATTCCTACCCTTGGAGCTTCTGTTCTGGCCTCTCTGCACAGTGTGTTTGGAGTCCCCCAGCCATCGTAAAGGACATAGTGTGTTTTGGATACCCTAAAGACATCTCTGCTACGTTACCTCAGGGTATCTCTTGATGCTTCATGCCAGTTCCTGAGGGGCAGTGAGAGTAATAATATCAGCTACCATTTAATGAGTGCTCAGTCTGTATTCTGCTCAGTCCAGAGCTCAGGAGCTCAAAGTAGTAAGGAAGTTCACACCTCAGCCTCAGAGATTAATTGAGTCAGCTGACCCAGTATGAGCCCTGTAGTCCCAAAGCTCCCCAGGTGGCCCTAGTGTGTGGCCCAGTGGAGAACCGCTGTTACACATGCATTCTCTTTAATCTTCGAGGCAGCCCTGTGAAGTTTCATCTGCCTTATTTTTTCATATTTCTTAAAGTATATGGGTGCTAATACTTTCTTGGGCTTTCCAGAAAGTGTCATCTATATCATGACTATCACCTGGCTGATGATAATTACCTATATGACACTGTCATTTATTTATTTATTTTGTAGAGACAGAGTCTTACTTTATTGCCCTCAGTAGAGTGCTGTGGTGTCACACAGCTCATAGCAACCTCCAACTCCTGGGCTTAGACAATTCTCTTGCCTCAGCCTCCCAAGTAGCTGGGACTACAGGCACCTGCCACAACACCTGGCTATTTTTTTGTTGCAGTTCAGCCGGGGCCGGGTTTGAACCCACCACCCTCGTTACATGGGGCCAGCGCCCTACCCACTGCCCCTATAATGCATAATTAATTTAATCCTCACCCCAACCCTATAAGGTAGATGTTGTATCCCTGACAGTTGTGTATATGCCCACTTGACAGTGAGAACACTGAGTCACAGAGACTAGATCGTTAGGGTCTAAACCCACTAGACTTTGCTGTCAAGATTGGGTCTGGTGCCATTGGCCTAAGACTACCTGGAGAGCACAGTATCAGGAAAAGAGATACAAATTGACCCTCACTCTCAGAAGTCTCATGGAGCCTAACTCAAGTAACCAAGAGTGAAGGTAGCCAGCTTCCCAGTGGCTAGGAATAGGTATTAGTGCCATTCGGGGCTAAGTAACCCTTTTTTTCTTCCCTGTGGACCGGTATGTTTAGAAATAGGTAACTCTTCTTGGCTGTGTTATTGTTTGATCGAGGAGCTTAAGAGACAGACCTTTTTTCCAACATCTTTCTCTGCCTATAGATGGATGGAGAGGGACTGCTTAACGAAGAGTTGCCAAATTGCTGGGAATGTCCAAAGTGCTACCAAGAGGACAGCTCGGAGAAAACCCAGGTAAAAAAATCTATTCAGACTTGCACTGTGACAAGAGGAAGCAACGGGTTTGGGAGATTGCTGTACATTCACAAGGTCTCTCTGACCTGGGCAGTTATTTTTGTTTGGTATGTTCATTTTCTTTTTCCTTTGGTAAATTATATTTGTTAGAGTTTTTAGTGTTTGGGCAGTAGGGGATGGGTTGGTTTGTTTTGTCTTACTAAATGTTGTTACACTTGGGATCCGCAAATTCTTGAGGTTCTTTTATACTCTGGGGTCCAAGGAGGACAGGAACCACAGCTGGGCCATTCAGGAGGGAAATGAGGCCAGCGGGATGTCTCCTGAGGAATGTAACTAGAGGGAGGCAGTGGCCTGAGGCAGACAGTAAATACAGTGGTGTACTTGAGTTTCTGGTTAAACAGGTTCACATTTTTGTCATGTTCACCTTTGTGGCCTCACAGAAAGCTGAAAGCCCTGCCCATCCCACATGCCCATATGTGTCTTACAGAGGCACCTCCTCCCCTAGAATGGACCAGCACCATGACCTTGGCTAGAGGAACTGAGGTTCCTGGTCCAGTGGTTGCCAGTAGTATGAGACTCACAAGGCAAGACCTGCTGAGGGCATGTTCAGGAGAGGGGCTGGGCTGCTGGGCTGCTATTGATCCTCCTCCAGGGCACCTACACAGAAGTGGGGAAGAGGGCAGAAGGAAATTTTCTTCTTGTCTTTTTATTTCCAACCACTTAGACACTAAGGTGGTTGAATTTTTTCAGTCTGTCTTTGAGAGCAAGGACCTCTGGAATTGACCAGTGCCAAGGTTCTCCCAAGTTCTTGGACTAGTAGCTTTTACATTTGTCTTCACTAGTGGTGTTGAGTGTTGTGTCTCTTGTGGCAGGTGGGTTGGCAGATGCTTTGCTTTAGTGTTTCCTTCTAATACATTGTAAAAACAAGCATCCAAAATGGTCATTCTCTTCCAACCAGTTTTCAAAGAATGTAAGTTGAAAAAGGAACAAAATAAAATGTCTCCTTCAGGAAAACCCTAAACTACTGAGATGCTTTCTAGTGGAACATGTTGACTGGGCTATGTCACAGGATAGCCAAGGGTGGATTTCAGGAAAGGACAAGTGTCTGGAAAGTGACAGTGCTGCAGGATGAGGTTGTGGGCTCCTGTGGGATTCCTCACTGCAGTCCTGAGCAGATCTTCCTGTAGCAGCCCATTGTCTTGTGGAGGTTCGCATTCTCTGCTCTGTTACTTATGTGGGGGATGGAGTTGAAGAAGCAGCCTGTTAGAGCCAAGCTCAGATACTGGTAGAGCTAGAAGTGAGGTTTGTTTACTGCTGTCAGAGTTGGCGTCCTGGTTCTAATAGTGTATGTGGGCTTTTTCTTCCACCTACCACTGAAATGAGACACATCTCTTGGGTGAAAGAGGTATATTAGAAATAGGATTAAAAATACATAGGGAGATAGACTTGTAACCTCTTTAAAGAATATTTTACCCAGGGAATTATATTCCAGAAATTGGGACGAGAGATGTATAAGGTGGGGAATGGATTCATGCAGCCCAAATTTGACTCTCATTCCTATGTACTTGAACACTAACCTTTTGTCACAGGTAGTTATCCCAAGTGACCCATGTGAAGGTTTTTGTTCTATAATCTGTGTTCTCTGGCATGGGCGTGAGCTTAGGTGCTAATCTTTGCAGTCTGGATTGCAGACTCTGAGGGGATAACCCCCTCTAGTAGCAGTGCCCTGTCTTCTCTCTAGTTTAGTGGTTCTCAGCCTTCCTCATGCTGCAATATATTTTCATTATTAAAAAGGGGTCACAACCCACAGGTTGAGAACTGTTTCTCTAGTTCTTTGAGAGCAATGGTGAGGCTCTTTGAAGGATTTGGAAGAAAAGAGGCACTGACATTGCTTTTTTGGGATTGCTTTGCAGAAGCGGAAAATGGAAGAGAGTGATGACGAAGCTGTGCAAGCCAAAGTCCTGCGGCCCCTGCGGAGCTGCGATGAGCCCCTCACACCCCCACCTCACTCGCCCACCTCCATGCTGCAGCTCATCCACGACCCGGTTTCCCCCCGGGGTATGGTGACTCGGTCATCTCCTGGGGCTGGCCCCAGCGACCACCACAGTGCCAGCCGTGATGAGCGCTTCAAACGGCGGCAGTTGCTGCGGCTGCAGGCCACAGAGCGCACCATGGTACGGGAAAAGGAGAACAATCCCAGCGGCAAAAAGGAGCTGTCTGAAGTTGAGAAAGCCAAGATCCGGGGATCGTACCTCACTGTCACGCTACAGAGGCCCACCAAAGAGCTCCACGGGACATCCATTGTGCCCAAGCTGCAGGCCATCACGGCCTCCTCTGCCAACCTTCGCCATTCCCCCCGTGTGCTAGTGCAGCACTGCCCAGCCCGAACCCCCCAGCGTGGGGATGAGGAGGGGCTGGGGGGAGAGGAGGAGGAAGAGGAGGAGGAGGAGGAGGAAGATGACAGTGCAGAGGAGGGGGGTGCAGCCAGGCTGAATGGCCGGGGCAATTGGGCTCAGGATGGAGACGAAAGCTGGATGCAGCGGGAGGTCTGGATGTCTGTCTTCCGCTACCTCAGCCGCAGAGAACTTTGTGAATGTATGCGAGTGTGCAAGACGTGGTATAAATGGTGAGCAGGGTACAGGGGTCAGGAGCCAGGGGCATGGGAGCAGGTGGCAGGTTTTCCAAATGAAACAGCAGGCACTTTGCCATCTAAAGGCTTGTGGGGGTCCTGTGAGGAGTAAATTGACCCCAGTCTGTTTCCCAGACTGTGGACCCTGTTTAATAATGTGGTCAGTTGTGCCTGCAGATATCATTATGGAAATTTGTCTTTTTGTTTGCTCCCCCTGCTCTGTACCTTCCCATCTTTCTTTGGTTGGGGGGAGGGACTAATCTGGGGAGATGTGTTTGTACTAAAACTTCAGAGTCTTAGGGACTGAAAATTTCCCCCTAAGGCAGCTGGGCTCCTCCCATGTTGGTTAAGAGCCTATGATGTTCAGTTGCTGTTCTGACGCTAATGACACAGATGAATATGCTTAAGCCCCTGTCTCAGCTACCCCTCCATTCTTTTTTTTTTTTTTTTTTTTTTTTTTGAGACGGAGCCTCAAGCTATCCTCCTGGGTAGAGTACCATGGCATCACAGCTCATAGCAACCTCCAACTCCTGGGCTCAAGCAAGTCTCCTGCCTCCACCTCCCAAGTAGCTGGGACCACAGGCGCCCGCCACAGTGCCCGGCCATTTTTTGGTTGCAGCCATCGTTGTTGTTTGGTGGGCCCGGGCTAGGGATTCGAACCCGCCACCTTAGGTGTACGTGGTTGGTGCCTTAGCCGATTGAGCCACAGGCGCCGAGCCTACCCCTCCATTCAATGAGAGAAGTGGGGAAGCTTTTCAAAATGAATTTGAAGGTGCTTAACCTTTTTCTTAATTTCCCAAATCTGGATCACAATTCCTTTCTCTGGCAAGCAGGGTCCAGTTTTGAAGTTTACTTAATGAGACCTGGCATTTCTTCTCAAGTAGAAGAGATACTTAGGCAAAAATTCCTTAGTGATGATGAAAAAAAGAGCTTCCCAGCCACTATTATAGTTTTTCCTTAAGCTCTAGGATATATATACTTTATATCTGGGTCACTCTCAAAGTATGGTGTCTGACCAGTGGCATCACCTGGGAACTTGTTAGAAATACAGGTTCTCTTACTATGGCACTAATTCTTGAAAAAAAAGGAAAAGGAAAGCAGATTCTCAGGGTCTATCCCAGGCTTCCTGAATCAGACCCTTTGGCTGGGTCAGCAGCTGCTCAAACAGGTTCTCCTGCACCAGATCTGATGCACACTGGGAGAGTTTGGAGACCTCTGTTGTCAGCAACTTGCTTCACCATAGAAGTTTCACGTGCCATTAGTAGACTATTTTTAGTCTTGACATAAAGGCCCTATTCTTTACAAACATAAATTATTTCCGAAATCCAAATTCATGTGAGATCTATCGAAATTCTCTTAATATTTCTTTTTTTAGGGCTAGTGGGCCTGCCTGGCTCTACCCCCTGGGTTTCTAGGCCAAGGTACATCAGAATCCCATTATGTGCTGTTTCCCCTTTCCCTGCCAGCCAGACTCAGAGCCTGGCAAGGGGGCAAAGGCTGTGAAATAGTAATCAGAAGCCTGCTTGGTGAAGCGCTGTTTGTGGCCTATGGATTTGTAGACTGCAGTGGAAAAGCAAGTCTCTGCCTTTCAGTTCTGGTCTAGACTAGCTAGAAAATGTCAAGATAGTGCAGAGGCAGAAAGCTGATGGTGGGAGAGGAGGCCTCATAAGGAGCCTCTTTCAGCCTGATACAATGATGCACTTAATGGTGAATTGTAGATGTGCTGAGTAGCACTGTGCATCTCAGGCAGCTGCAAATGACTGGCATGGGAAAGAATGGAGCAAACCTCGTAGCTTCAGGCAGTAAAAAGTCAAGAAATTTTTTAAAAGCTCCCTTATATACACTTCAGCGTGGAGCTGTGCCATAATAATGCAAATGAAAGAGTTATGGTATAGTGTTTGCTGTGTCCCTAACAACTTTTTTTTTTTTCTCAAACCCTCCAGAATAAATTGGGAGCACTAGTCAAGTTATATACACTTGGCATATAGGTTTGCAAAGTGTCTAGTTGCTATAGAGATCAAGGCAACTTTTTGCCTATTCTCTGAGGCAAAAAATGTTAGGGTGTGATACTTGTAGAAGAACCCGTGTAGGTGCTCTGCTTTTCCCAAAAGCCTCCAGCAGCCTGTGATAGAAGCTCCATTGACAGGCTATCAAGTTAGTGACATCTACTTCCTTTCCCTTGTGTCACAGGTGCTGCGACAAGAGACTTTGGACAAAAATTGACTTGAGTAGGTGTAAGGCCATTGTACCCCAGGCTCTTAGTGGCATCATCAAGAGGCAACCGGTTAGCCTTGACCTCAGTTGGACCAACATCTCCAAAAAGCAACTGACATGGCTCGTTAATAGGCTGCCAGGTAGGTGAGCCAGCCTGCTGCTGATGAGGCTGCTGCGTGCATCTCAGTGTTGCTTTAAGGCATGTTGTCATTGCCTTCTGCTTAGCAAGCGGTATAAACCCAGGGCCATCCTAATGCCAGTCTCCAAGGCATCACTCTGGACCTGCACAACAATCACTCAGCTGGACAACAAAGAGAATGGGGCCAAGTGTTGCTGCCAGCCATGCAGGTCTCCTCAGCATAGCCACTGAGGAGAAAACTTAGATACTGCTTTGACCCTTGTGAGCCACTGTTACCTTCAGCATTTTGAACTCATGAAGGCAGGAAGTTACTCTTATATTGCTCTGGTAGAAGTTAAGCAGACGTTTTAACACCAAAGCTAAAAGATGTGGTGCAGGATATTGTGGAAATCTTTGAGCTGGATTCCTAGGTTAGGACATAGTCCTTGTCTCCCATTAGACTGGAAGTCTGTTCACCTTGCTCAAATCAGCCGGAAGCTGTGGTTCAGAGTATTTTAGTGCTTGTCTCATTCCATCCATTGCAGGACTAAAAGACCTCCTTCTAGCAGGCTGTTCCTGGTCTGCAGTCTCTGCCCTCAGCACCTCCAGCTGCCCCCTTCTCAGGACCCTTGATCTTCGGTGGGCAGTAGGAATCAAGGACCCTCAAATTCGAGACTTGCTGACTCCACCAGCCGATAAACCGGGTATGCTGTAGGCCTAATTTCTGTGCTCATCTTGGGGTAGCTTTGTCTTTTGACAGACCTCATTTATCTTCAGAAGCTAAGGTAGTCTCAGAAATGGTGCTGTAGGAACACCAAATGAGGACAGTGGGGGACTGTGCAGTCACAGGTTAACTATGTCAGGCAGATAATACCTACAGACAAGTCGATCTGTGGGTCAGTGGAGTGGGGCACAGAGAATAGAAGCCTGAGGAAGGCAGGGAAGGCTCCGTGGTTGAGATGAAATATCAGAAGCCGACCACATGTTGTTCTAGAAGAGTGTTGAGGGTAGGGAAGGGGAGGAGCCATTTCCACACCACAGACTTTGCTGTGTACATGAGGCATGATCTAGTGGCTGGAAAGAAAGAAAACTTACCTGGTTTCCTAGAAACTAACCCCCACACACTGCATGCTTCCTGAAGGCAGGGCTGGGTGTGGGCAGTTCTCCTTAACCCCTGCAAGGGGCCCTGGCCAGCAAGTAGCTGATGCTTCCTTGGGCTTTGGAGCTGGATTAGAGACTTAGAATTTTGATCTAGGCCTTATTCTTACCTGTGCAGGTCAGGATAATCGCAGCAAGCTCCGGAACATGACTGACTTCCGGCTGGCAGGGCTTGACATCACAGATGCCACGCTTCGCCTCATCATTCGCCACATGCCCCTTCTGTCTCGACTCGACCTCAGTCACTGCAGCCACCTTACAGATCAGTCCTCCAACCTACTCACCGCTGTCGGGTCTTCCACTCGTTACTCCCTCACAGAGCTTAACATGGCAGGTATGCTATGTGGCCTTTTGTGATAAACAGTGCCCCTGCCTCCTGCAGATTCCAGCCCTTCCTAGAACTTGACCAGAAAACCAGAGTGACCTTGGGTCTGTTGATCAAACCATAATAACTTGTTTTTTCACATCTGGACAAAAATAAGGATTTCTATTCCCCCATACCTCTTTTTTTTTTTTTGAGACAGAGTCTTACTCTGTGCCCTGGGTATAGTACTATGGTGTCATAGCTCACAGCAACCTCAAACTCTTAGACTCCCAAGTAGCTGGGACTACAGGTGCTGGCTACAATGCCCAGCTAGTTTTTCTATTTTTAGTAGTGACTGGCTCTCATTCTTGATTAGGCTGGTCTGGAACTCCTAAGCTCAAGCAGTTTACCTGCTTCCACCTCCCAGAGTGCTAGGATTACGGCGTGAGCCACAATGCCTTGGCCTCTCTCTGTTTTTGAAGAGACAGGGTCCCATTCTTTGCCCAGGCTGAAGCACACTGTTGTGATCATAGCACACTGCAGCGACAAACTCCTGAGCTCAAGTGATCCTCACACCTCAGCTCTCAGCTTCCTGAGTAGTTAGGACTATAGGTATACACCACTACACCACTGTGCCTTGCTGATTTTTTTTTTTTTTTTTTTTTTTTTTTTTTAGACGGAGCCTCAAGCTATCCCCCTGGGTAGAGTGCCATGGCATCACAGCTCACAGCAACCTCCAACTCCTGGGCTCAAGCGAGTCTCTTACCTCCGCCTCCCAAGTAGCTGGGACCACAGATGCCCGCCATAACGCCCGGCCATTTTTTGGTTGCAGCCATCATTGTTGTTTGGCGGGCCCGGGCTGGGGATTCGAACCTACCACCTTAGGTGTACGTGGCTGGCGCCTTAGCTTATTGAGCCACAGGCGCTGAGCCACTGATTTTATTTTTAAT
>CAUYQV010084055.1:0-13062 GCA_963574575.1 Galagoides demidoff
GGATAATCTTGCTATTTTAATACCCTTAATTTAATCACATCTGCAAGGTGCTTTGGCAATGAAGTTAATGTAGTCACAGATCCTGGGGATTAGAACATGGGTATCTTTGGGGGACCATATTCTGTCTACCACTGCATGCATTTTATACTTTTTTAAAACTAAAAAAAAAACAAACTTTTAGTACTGCTTTGAAAATCTTATATTTGTTGAGTATACACACACATATATCAATTTTAAAATAATATGCTTATAATAGAAGTGTATACATACATATATGTACATATATTTATGTATATATATTATGTGTACATATTTTTATGTATATATATTATATGTACATATATTTATGTACATATAATATGTAACAATATTCACATACAAATTAATAGCTAGATATGTGACATAATAACATTTGAATACTTATTCTTATATTTCATAAACTTTCAAGATTTCCTTCCAAAATTGTACTTTAATGATCCCTGATCAGTTCCTATATTTCCTGATGCCGCAAATTTCTTTGTAGTTTGTTTGCTTTTTTATACTTTCAATTATGCTCTTGGACATTATTCCTAGCAAATAATGTATTTAATAATGCTGTTGGGCGATAGTTTGGTGATACAAGTTGTGTTTTTACAAAATTTATTGATAGGTAAGTAGTATGGTACAAAAGTCTTACTGCAGCCAAGAAATATGAGAATATTCACTTTACCACTATATATCTGGTTTATAACTCTAATCTAGACAATTGAATTTGTGTCAGAATGAAAGCTTTCAATCCAAAAACTTATCGTAAAATAACCAAACTTTTCTTTTTTGAATATAGATCTAGTTAACAGACCTACTTTTGTCATGAAAATGTATGATCACATTCTTAATTAAATTTGCTTTAAACCAGTTAACACAGTACAGTGGAAAGAACATTGGGCTGGAATCAGATTACTATTGATTTAAACCCTGGCTTGCTCACCAGTCGTCTATAATTTTTGGCTCATTTCTTCAGCTTGCTATGTTTTGGTTCCCTCATCTGTGTGAGAGAAATAATAGCATTTGCCCTCATAGTCCTTACAATAGTGGCTCCCTGACACGATGAGATTTTAAGTAAATGATAGTAGGTTTTGTCAAAACCAGATTTAACAGTAGAAAGAAAAGAACAAATCATAGAACATTAAGTCACTGGTATAGTCAAAAGAAAAATAAAAAACAATTGTGGGATAGATATAGAAATATTGTATATTAAGCCAAGAAATAATCTCATCTGAGCAATCAGATATTAGGTATTAAGTAAATTTTTAAGAAATACACAACTTTCTCTATGTAGAAACTTTGAGTTTAGTTTTAAAATGTACTCTGTTTTTGCTTGTTTGTTTGTTTTTTCCAGTTATCAATCTACTCTGAAACTGATTTTAAAGACATCTAATATTTAGGTTTTAAGGTTATTTTATTTTTCTCATCTTATTAATAAGGGCTATTCTTACTCTTTTCCTCCTTTTCTAAACATTTTAATGTCATTTTTATGATGTTAACATTGGAATAGTAAAGTAAAAAATTTATAATTACTTCATTTTAATTCTGACATTCCAAACTTGATGTGATTTGATATATATTAAATATATAAGCACATATACACAAAGTAAAGGCTTACAGCTAATACATACATGTGTGTGTGTGAGCCTATGAATGCTGCATGTAAAACTAAAGGGCCAAATATGTACACATATCACATTATACAACAAAACATAAATCATGCGTATATCTATATGAAGGTACACATGAAATTGAATAAACAGCTATCAAGCATGAAACATACAGTAACAATTAAACAATTACTAACTATATAAATTTAACGAACACATATACATACAGAGAAATGTACAGAGTATGTGAAATCATGAATCCCTTTAAAAACACAGACAGAAAGGCCTATTGTTTTATTGCTGCTTAAAAACTGTGAAATAACAACACCACTCCCACCACCTCTGCCCTACTCGGGAACCAGCCTCAATTACTCATATAATGACCATTGAAATAGCCTCATAAATACCATCCTGGCTAGATTCTTCTTATGCATTCTTTTCTATCCTAATCTACTCTAATTTATTTTTCAATCTGTCAAGATAGTGATCTTTCTAAGAATACATTTAGATTCCTGGGCTTAGGTTTTAAAATTTCTAAAGGAACTCCATTATTCATGGAGTAACAAGATGAGGTAACTCCTTGGCATAATCAACCAGGATCTTTACAATCTGGGCCTCCTGACTTCTCAAACTTAAGCCCTAGGCCTCTTCACTAATCTCGTCTCTCAAAGCCAAATCATACTTTGGTATTTTTTCCCTTAAAGCAATTCAGCTGCTCCCTCCCCCCACTTTTTTTTCATTGTCCCTCTATCTAACCATCCTTTCTGCCTGTCTGGCATAATTTCTGTGCACCAGTCAAGACTCATCTCACGATTCTTTTCTTCTGAAAAGATTTCCTTACTTTGTCTGAGGAGCATCGATCATGATGCCAGCAGGTCTAATTCCTGCATCGACTGTAGCACCTGCCTACTGTTTTCTCTTCTGCACTTGCTTGTTATCCGTCACTGACTCACACTTCCTGACGCTGGAGGCCGCGCAGTCACCCCCAGCAGAGTGCTCCGAGTGGTCCTTACAGAGGAATAGTCGCTTAATGAGTAAATGAATGAAACTGGCAAGTGGGTTTATGCTTTTAAATTCAAAGTTTAAAAAACATCTCTCCTAATTGCACCGGTAGTAGGTTCTGTGTAAATGCATGCTTATTCTGAACAAGAAAACAATAGCCCCAGTTTATTTTCATCCCTGGAGACACCATTATACATATGTAAGTCTACAAAACTGTAGATATAGATTTAGATACTTAGTTTATACAAATGGGATTATATTCTAGGAAATGCATCTATCTTGCTCTTTTTGCTCAATGTTGTATCTTAATGCTCTTTTTCTAACATTACAAATAGATCTACTTTGCTTTGTTAAGAAGAGATATAACCAACATTATGCAATTACCTTAATTTATTAACCTATCCTCATTGATAAAGACAATGTAATTGCTACTTTTTTTTAATGATGATGAGTAATGTCACCATGAATATCTTTACACATACACGTGTAAGCGCGCGCACACACACACACACAACCATGCCCATGTACAACCACAGTTCAGATTTCTTAAGTTATAATTATTACGTCTACGTGCATGCATTTAAAATTTTATGCAAGCTAGTATGCAATTCTTTAAAATTGTCCTCAATGAAGATCTATCTTTTTAATAATCAAAGAACTTTAAAAAGACATATGTGGGGAAAAAAACTCAGAATCAATAAAATTCTTCCTACTAATTCATTCCTCTGAGAAAACTGGCAAATGATTTTTATAATTACATTTAAAGAGGTAAACAGCATTTCCCCTCTCCAAAATAATCTGAATTTATAGACTATAAGATCTAAAAAGCATACTTTTATTGTTTCTAACTGCATGTTAATGACTAAAAATTATTGTTACTTCATTAATACTTACAATTTATAGTGTGCTTTTGACTGTATTGGTGGTATAAGATCAGGTGTTTGGATTTTAAATTATTTCAAACTTTACTTATAACCATTATGGCCAAAGTGGAGAATTAATACGTTTTTTGGAATTGCATATATATCAGGAGCTATATATTGGAGCATAGGAAACTACAAATTTGGGATTCTTTTATTCAATGTTATGTTCAATTAATTTGGTGTGAGCAATTATAGAAATAATCATCTTAGTTAAGTAAAACGTTCTGGTAGTTATGATCAGAGAGCTAACACAAATTATTTTTGGCACATACTATATATGTATTAATTTTAAGAGATCTAAATATACCAAGTGTTATTCTTCAGAGGTTGGACAATATTGATAACTTATATAAACCACAAAGAAACATCTGACCTCGTGGGCATAGAGATTAAATCTAATTGGCTTTAAATTACATTAGTCAAATATGTTGGATATTAAGTTTAGAAAAAAGTTCTAATGGGGGGAGAAGCAATTGATTAATATTTGGGGGTTATAACTTTAGTTATAATATTGAATTATAGAATTTGAAGTCAGAAAACAAACTAATGATTGCTAATAAGAAAATGTTATTCCTTACCTTGTTTAAATATAGAATTTATATTCATTTGGCAAGAATATTATTATGCAAAATACCAATGAAATAAGCATATTGGAAACAGACTGAAAATTCCCAAATACAAAATTCTCAGTATTTTGATTTAGATAACAGCCAACCAGCTGCCTAAGGATCAAGCAGAGGCTGTGGGTTAACAGTGCGTCTCATCTACACGGACGTGGAGATACCTACGTTTAACCTTTGCTACAACAGAATGCATCTGACATTTTAAAAAATATAAAAAAATCTAATTTTGCAAAAGCAACCTCGTCGGCAGTGCATTGCCAATTCTTTTTCTCTTTTTTATTTGGCAACCATGAGACCCAGATGCTAAGCACTGGAAGATATTCCTTCCAATAGCAGCATCTGGCCTGCTGGCAGACTCCATAAGCAATTTTGTTTTACGGCTTTGAAGCAGCTTCTGGGTCTATTACATGGTTAATCTGATGGGCTGTCTGGGCTGCCTTGTCCTCTTGGATGCCATATGCCAACAGCCAGAGATGCAGTGAGCTGTCTGCCCATTAGGGCTGCCGTAAAGAGAACACCTGAAAAAAAATCAGCTGCAGAGAGCGTGCTCTACTTCTGTTCAGCCGTTACAGTATCAGCGATGAGTGACCTGCCGAAGAGAGTGCAAAACCCTTGCCAAAAATGCTTGATGTTCCGTGAACACCAGGGAAGACTAGAGCATTGGAAACCATAAAATATTCAGCATATCATTGTATCATTTGGTACTGAAACAGGCCTTTGCTTTTATCCTTCACACAAGAGAAGGAAATGAGGGGTAGACACAGCCTGGATCACTGCTCTTCTGCTGCAAACATCTCCTGAGAGGTAGATTCCCTCCATGGCCAAGATTCTTTCTAATTTATCTTTTATATTTCTAAGGCCTACCAGAGAATTTGAATGTGGGAGAAATAGAGTCAGTGGTTTTGAATAAATGAAAGCAGGTAAAATGAGGAAGCCGCTGCAACTGTGGATGCCTTTTAGAATCTCTAAGCCCCTTCATCCTCTATTTCTTATCTTTTACATACGATTTCCTATATTACTTCTTTAGAGAATTTTTCAGCCATCAGACTGTATTGGATATATTTGGTGCACCCCAATATCTGCAAAAGCACAACATTATATCATTAAAAATCACACCTGTGTGACCACAGTAAATTACATTCTACTTCTTTAGTTGAAAACAAGTTAGTTTTGGTTTAATTTAAAATATGTCAAAATATGAAAATTCCTTTCACAGGAGAAGAAAGGCATATTTTTCTAGTTAAGGGGGGGTTAATTCTGAGTTTCTACTCTATTTGATTAATGATTGCCTCCTGCATGAGACTTACGTTTCGTGAAGGCCAGATCTAACTGTTTTCAACAAGCTTCACCAAAATCTATCTCTATGTCTTTATGGTAATGATATATGAACTCAACAAATACTTGTAGGATTGTTTTTATTTCTTCAAAATGTAAAAGCTTACATATAACTATTCCTCTTTCTGCCAGCCACATATTATTTCATGGTTGGTCATCCTGATCATTAAAATGAATTCCGGGAGGCCAGGCCCAGTGTCCTGCATTTCTGTAACTTCTCTGATGCTTGGCTCAGTGCATTTTGTAATTTGGCTGATAGTTCCAAATTCTAAAAACGCCACAGTGTTTCTGGTTTTACCCTAAATTTTGTTTCTCTCAATCTACCAATTTTATTTCTTACTATTCTTCAGCACAAATTCTATACACTTTTGTAAAGTTGCTGATATTTTCATCAAGAAAACAAAGAATATTGCTAAATCTACTGGGATAGTAGCCCCAGCCCAGGCATCCTCACTTACCACTCTACGATGGTAAATTTGTTGGAAATCAGGACCAGGCCTGCGTCAGTAATTAATAAAAAAACAAATAAGAGAGACAGATGGTATTGATGTCTCTGGGTCAATTCTTCCTTAGCAAGCTTTAACTGCCTATCTTAGTTTTCTATTGCTTGCATGATAAACTACCACCCGGGTACCAGTTAAACAACACAAATTCATTACCGTAACAGTTCTATGGGGCAGAAGTCTGACATGGGTCTTATCTGGCTACACTCAAGGTGTTGACGTTTCTCTCTCGAGGCTCTCAGGGAAAACCCATTCCCCGTTCCCTTCAGTTGTTGGCAGAATTCAGTTCCCTGCTGGTATTCCTTAGGGTTTACCATTCTCTGCTATCTTCTGGTTCTGGTTCAGGACAAAAGTGTACAGAAATCTCTTTCATGTATGACAATCAACAATTCACAAAATGTAATTATAAAAGTAAAAATGATATTACAATTACAATTATATCATTATTATAATATTTTTACTGTTAAAATAAAATTTTTCATTTAATTGTGATAATTAAAATTTAATGAGAACAAGCTATGTTTTAATTCAAATAGAATATAATCTTTCAATAAGAGTAAACTCCCTTATAGTCAAATATTTTTATCCAATAAATTACACCAAAAGTTAAAATTTCTTGGCATTTAATGTATATACCATGTTATAGAATTTGTTTTTTATATATATGTTACATGAGGGAGAAAATAAAGTATTTCAAATTTATTTAACTGTGTCTTTATGAGTCAATGCACTGGTTCAGAGTAAAAAAAAAAAAAAAAATGTTCTGTGAATCTAATTACCTGAAGGCGTTAGGGAATGATTTAGACAAAATTTTCATTTTCACAATAGAGTGAAATTCGTTTCACATTTATGCTGAGAGAAATATAGTATATCAGCCATGTCTCAGAGCTTTATCCTGAAATAGCCAAAGAAAACAGTTGGAAGTTGATAAATTAGTTTCAAGCAAACTTACTGCTCTAGGCTTTATCCTTTAACCTTGTGTAAGAAAAATATTTTTCCCCTCAGCTCTTAACAAATAAACTTATGATAAATCACTTATACATGTCTTTACTCAATCAGACCAAGAAATATTGAATTAGCCAAGGAACTACAGAAATGGTTTGTTAACCCAGAAAACGCAATATTAACTACATACTGAAAATATATACTTTTAAACCTAAAACACTACATTCTCTTAGTTTTCTTTCTGCCCTATAAAGATTCACCGGGCAGGTGACACAACGGGCTTCCGTGTTGGGTTTGGCCGAGTAGATCTTCCTTCAGGGCCACTCCAGAGCCTTGGTCATGTGTGGTTTTCAGCTTCTCTGGAAATTCTGGAATCCAAGCCATTCACATTTAGTGAGAGAATTGACAGGTATGGTGGAGTTTAGGTCATCTTGTTTTTCAGAGTTCAGAGCTTATTTTTATCCCTGTCACCATCGTGGAAGCTAGATTCCGTTCTTAAATTCCTGGCGAGTTTACTTAGGTGGCCAAACACTGTGCGGGTCATTATGAGCACTTCCTGTAGAACTGGTCTAGTTATGGCAGATTTCCTCAACAGACGGATGTCAGTAAATACTTGATTTCTCCATCACACAGGAAACTCAATTTAATGGGATATAGGATTCTGGGCTGAAAATCATCTTGTTTAAGAAGATTGACAGTCAGTGACCATCCTCTTTGGCTTAAAAAGTTTTAGCTGAAAGATCTGAAATCATCCTGATATTTTTTTCCCTTTATAAGCAATAATTTTCTTATGCCTCAGTGTTTGCAGGATTTTCTCTTTCATATTAATAGCAGCAAAATTAATTGCAACGTGTCTAGGAGATGCTTGTTTGGAATGAATCACACTACTCTCTGAATTTCTGTTTCTCTCATAATACTTGGGCAGTTTTGGAGTAGAGCATTTGTTCCTTGGGGACCATTCTCTGCTCTTTCAAGGATCCCTATGATTTAGACTTTTTACTTTCTCTCAGGGAACGTTCTGTTCTTGTCCTCCTGTATTCTGCCTCTTCAAATGCTTGGGATAGTTCAAAATTCTTGTCTTCAATTTCTGAGATTCTTTCTTCTATCTGTTCAACTCTATTTCTGAGGGTCTCAATTGTGTTCTGAAGATCCTCAAATACCTTTTTCCATTCCTTAAGCTCTGCTATATCCTTTCCCGCTATGTCCATATCCTTGGCAACTAGGTCTTTGAATTCATTAATTTCTTGAGACAACTTCTGAATTGTGTTTGGATTTTCTATTTCCATCTCTCCCTCCTTTCTAGTCATCGTATCTGCCATCCATATCCTGAATTTTATAAAGCTAAGGCTACTGCAATCAAAGCAAACAGCCTTCCAAATGGGAGAAGATTTTATGTGTTACAAATCTGACAAAGGTCTGATTGCTAGAATCTACAGAGAACTCAAATTAATCAACAAAAAGAGCAAACAACTCCATTTCTTTGTAGGCAAGAGACTTGAACAGAAACTTCTCCAAAGATGACAGATGAATGGCCAACAAACATATGAAAAAATACTCATTGTCATTAATCATCAGAGAAATGCAAATCAAAACCACTCTAAGATATCACCTAACTCCAGTAAGATTAGCACACATCACAAAGCTCAAAATCTGCAGATGTTGGCATGGATGTGGAGAGAAGGGAACACTTCCCACACTGGTAGGATTGCAAACCAATACAACTTTTATAGAAAAAAGCATAGAGAATGCACAAAGAAATAAAAGTAAACCTTCTATTTGATCCTGCAATACCATTAGTAGGTATCGACCCAGAAGAACAAAAAACATTTTACTACAAAGATATTTGCACAAGAATATTTATTGCAGTTCAATCATGATTGCCAAGTCAAGAAAGCAACCCAAATGCCCATCAACCCACGGATGGAGGGATCAACAAACTGTGGTATATGTATACTATGGAACGCTATTCAACCATAAAAAAGATGGAGACTTTACATCTTTTATGTTTACCTGGATGGAGTTGAAACACATTCTTCTTAGTAAATTATCTTAATAATAGAGAAATAAATATCCAATGTACTCAATACTGATATGAAACCAACATATAAACAATTACATGCTTATATGAATAATAAAATACAGATATAGTCTAGTTAGTGGGGAGGCGGAATGGGAAAAGATAATTAGCAGAAGGAAGGAGGACACTCTGCAGGAACTCAGGGGAATGGGCATAGTGCACGAGTGTAGGCCACACCCCCAGGTGAGGGGCTCTTTTATAACTAGAATTTTACCTTGGAAGTGAGAACAGTATTATCTGAAAATTGGTAGCCTCATATTAATTTGAAGTTAACAAAGGAAGAAAGTTTATTCTAACATGTACAACAAATAATGTATTTGTAATAAAGAAAAACAAAATAAATTCTGGAATCATAGAGAAATTACTTTAATTTCTTTTTCCTATTCAATGAACAATGTCCTAAGAAAAATAAAGGTACAGACCATGTTCTTACCATTCGGCTTCTCTAAATCCAGGGATTCTCCAGGCTGGGTTTGGGGAGCCGTGTTGATTATGTCTTATTCATTGACAGTTTTGTTTTTATATTTCTTAACTTAGAAAAGAGGCTGAATATTTCAGTTTTCTTATATTAGCAGGAGTATCTCATTCTATAGGAGAAAAAATGATTTTAAATAAAGTTGCTTTCTCTAGTCATGAGTTTCAAAATTTCATCTGGAAATTCTATATTAAAGGAAGCATATTTTGAGTAAGTAATATAGTCAACAATTATTCAGAGACTGCATTTTGACAAAGAGAAAATGTAAAAAAAAATGACTATTTTGTTCTTTAAGAAAAATAGCAAGTATTGTTAAAAGGAGGAACCTTTCCTTGGCCTTATTCTGTCCTTTCAAATCATTTTTTTGCTGCAGTTTTTCTATCTTTTGCAACAATCAGAGCCCAATTTTAGATGACTACCAATAAATTGAAGTAAATAAAAAAGTACTCAAATCCCAATGTTTATCAAAGTTTAGTTTACTCACAAAGTTTCATTTTAGATAAATATCAAACAGCCAAAAAACAAACAAAGAAAAGAAAGAAAGCAAACAACTAGCAATATAACTGTCTTATATTAAAAGACAGAAGATATTATATTAAAGATAAGTTATTGTACTAAAATATATACACAAAGAAAATCTATGATAAATTTATCTTTATTTTGTGACTTGGTCAATGGCAGTTGTTAGGCATTTCAAGAGAAACTTTAAGAATTGCTGTAGAAGTTTCCAGTTGAAATTTTTTTGTTTTAAAATATGAAAATCCCAATATTCCTGGGCTAAAATTGGGTTACAGCTTTCCTATGAAAGCTATAAATCAGTTGCATAGTAGGGTTGAGTATATGGGGAGAGGGGAGAGGGAGGGGAGGGGAGGGAGGAGGGTGGGTGGACGGAGGGTGATTGGTGGGATCATGCCTATGGTTCATCCTATAAGGGTACATGTGACTCTCTCTAATTGTAGAATATAAATGTCTTAACACAATAACTAAGAAAAAGACATGAAAGCTATGTTAACCAGTTGGATGAAAGTATTTCAAATTGTATACAGAAACAGTACGCTGTACCCCATGATAGGATTAATGTACACTGCTATGATTTAATAAAAAAAGTAGATGTAGCCACTTTGGAAAATATAGAGTGCCACAGGTCTCTATTTGGATTTGTAACAATTGCTAATTGGTGAACTTAGTATTTACTGACACCTGAAACTGAAACTGCCAAAATAATACAAAGTTCCCAATTTATCACCCTTCCCTATATCTACTCCCTCTGCCATGAAACTTATAGTGACTTCCTACCCTGACTCTGGCCCCAACCACTTGACTTGCCTCTATCAGTGAGGTATTAGCAGGTGTGAGCCAAGCAGAGGCTTAAAAAAGTTCTTGCACATTTCTTCCTGAGTTCTTGATTGTCTGGCACATCTGCTTTTGCCATGAAAACATGTCTTGGTTAGTCTCTTGGAGGATATGAGACACGGGGGGGAGGAGCTGACTCACCTGTGGTCCCAGCCAACTGATGACCCACAGATGTGTGTGTAAGACCAGGGGAGGTGAGAACTAGCCAGCAACCTACAGGTTTGTGACTTAAATAAACATTTATGGGTTTTGTTTTGTTTTTGCAGTTTTTGACTGGGGCCGGGTTTGAACCTGCCACCTCTGGTATTTGGGGCCAGTGCCCTACTCCTTTGAGACACAGGCTCCACCCAACATTTATGTTTTTAAGCTCCTGAGTGTGGGGTCAGTCAGTTATGGTGGGTTTTGAGGCAATAAAGAACTGATACGGCCCTTTCCTCATACTAACGTGGGAAGTGCCTCACACGCTGGGAGGCAGGCACCAATGTTCTAGTTCTAGCTCAGTATCTGTGGTGGATAGAATAATGGTCCCCTGTAATTGTCTGCATCTTGATCCCCCAAACCTGTAAATACATTACCTTACATGGCAAAAGTGGCTTTGCCGATGTGATTAATGATTCTGAGATGGAGAAGTTGTCTTTCATTACTCAGGTGGACCTAATGTAATCACCAGTGTCTTTATGAGAAGGAGGTAAGAGAGTCAAAGTCAGAGAGCACGTGTGAGGATGGAGGAAGGGGCCATTAGCCAAGAAATGCAGGCAGCCTGTAAAAGCTAGAAAAAGCAAGGAAACAGATTCTCCCCTGGAGCCTGCAGAAAACATGTAGCTCTGCTGAAACCTTGATTTTTTATAATAAGACACATTTTGGATTTCTGACCTCCAGAATTATAAGAAAATATCTGTATTGTTTTAAGCCACCAAACTTATGGTAATTTGTTATAGCAGCCATAAAAATCTAATATAGTTATCTAACAACTCTATGATCTAGAAGTATTAGGTAATTGCCCCAGAAAACCCCTTCCTGCTTTCAAACAGACCAAGACTAGTTGTCTCACTCTTAAAGTTACAGCTCCTTTCAACAGGGAGTTGCCCGCTAAACATCTCCTTATCTCCCAATTGTAACACTTAACCTCATCTCCGTATCCCAATTACCCACTGACAATTTCAAACTTATGGCCTGCCTCCTAACGGCTCTTCCTGCCAGAGCAGTAACTCCTTACTGGCTATTCTGCCATCACGTCACCATTCTAAGACTTCCCCTAACTGAACCTATATAAGAGTGCACTTTTCTTTTGATCTCTCTCTCTCCTCTTCTCTCTCCTCTTCTCTCTTCTCTTCTCTCTTCTTTCTCCTCTTTTCTCTCCTCCTTGGTGCTGCTCTGCAGCATCCCTCCCTTGCCAATAAAGACCTTCCATATAAGCCTTGGTGATCTGTGAGATCTCTGCTGGTTGAGTGCCACCCTTTCAAGAAGCACTCAGTCAGGACTGTGGTAGAATAAAGACGGCAAAAGATCTTTGCTATTCTTTCGTTTGAGATCTAGGTTGGCCCTAGTGACTTGTTTGACCAATGAAATGTGGCAAACATTCTGAAAATTTCAAAGCTTGTAATAAGAAAGCTTGCAGCCTCCTCCCCAGTCTCCTGGACCTCTGTGTAAGCAATCTGACTACCCTGAAACTGCCTTGCTGGAGTGAGCGCTCTGGCCAACAGTCTCTGCTGAGCCCAGCCTTCTAGCCATCACCACCAAGGTGTTACACATATGGGTATAAAGCTGTCTTGCACCCTCCTGATCAGCCCTTCACCAGGTGAACATTGAAGTGACCTCAGGCAAAAACGCATGGAACAGAAGAAATATCCAGTTGAGCCCTGCCTCAATTTCTGACCCATAAAATCTCAAAATATAATAACATGGTTGTTGTTTTAAGTCACTAGCTTTGGGGGTAGTTTGTTATGCAGCAATAGCTAGCTAGCACAGTATAATAATACTTACTTGCCTCCTTTATGGGGTAGTTGAAGTCTTTAGTAAAATTTCTTGGGTAAACGAACTCTGAAAGTGAAAAGTTAAATTCTCATCACACAGGTACAGAACAACTGGTATAAAGGAAGACAGAAAAAGCCCCCAGACTAAGTGGTGTTGAGGATAAGATACTATAAAAGTGAGATAACTGAGGCTCAGTATGGACTGAATTGTTCCTCCCA
>CAUYQV010084058.1:0-31926 GCA_963574575.1 Galagoides demidoff
CTGTGGTCCCAGCTACTTGGGAGGTGGAGGCAGGAGACTCGCTTGAGCCCAGGAGTTGGAGGTTGCTATGAGCTGTCATGCCATGGCACTCTACCCAGGGGGACAGCTTGAGGCTCCGTCTCAAAAAAAAAAAAAAAAAAAGAAACAGAAGAGGAGAAGACACAGACATGGGGGAGAAGGCTACATGAAGATGGAGGCAGAGACTGGACTTATGCAGCAACAAGCCACGGGACATCTAGAACCACTGGAAGTTGGAGGAGGCAAAGGATTTTCTCCTGGAGCCTTTGGAGGGTGCATGGCTATGCTGACACCTGGATTTTTGGACTTCTGGCCTTCAGAACTCTGAAAGAATAAATTTCTGTTGTTTAAGCACAAAGTATGCAGTGATTATTAAAGCCATTATGGGAAAAAAATTCACCATTTAAGAGCGTCTATTTTTAGGATACTGATTAAATAGAAGATTTTATTTTATTAAGGGATAAAAACATGAAATAAATCAGCTTACAAATCCCAATCAATATTCTTCAAGCCATGCCTTTATACTTTATCCAGTTGGAGAAATTGAATGGCCTCAAAGAAAACATTGCTAGATACTGATATTTGAGCTTCCCCAGTGAAAGACCAACCTACAGTGAATCCCTCCAAACTCTAAGTCTCCTGCATCCCCACTCATACTACCATCACACACAGAAGTTCCAATTAGCCTTCAAGGTACCACTATTAAATATGAATAGACAAAATATTTATCTGACATGGAAACACAGAAAATACACATAAACACACACACATACCCCAGAAATACAGAAAGAGAAAGAGAAAGACAATACAAAGGACAATAGAGAAAGAAGCTTAAGGAAATTATAAATAATGTCCTCAAAAAAATGAAAAAAACTACATCAACAAAACAAGAACAGATTACTACATAAAATGAAACATTAGAGGACAGAAAAGCAAACTTGAAAGTTAAAAACATGGTTGCTGAATTCTGAAACCACTTTAGATGTGCACTAAAATTGAACAAATAAGGAAATAAATCATAGATATTGGGAACCAGTATTCATACTGTCTAAGAAAGAAGTCACAAATAGTCAATGAGGGAAGGCAAGAGTGAAAATTGATGCTAGACTAGCGTCAAAGAATCTATATGAATTTACAATTATGTACACATACACAGACACAGAGATTGAGAAATATTTAAAACATGTAAAATAAAGGTACATACATGATATACATTTGTATATTTTCTGGCTCTGTCTACTGAGAAAGGACTAGAAGCAATGGTACACAGTAGCAATGATCGCACCCAGTATCCAGATATTGGTTTCTACTACCATTCTCTAATAATGAGAACCAGGGATACCTGAAGAAATGGCTGATTCTACACCTGGGGCATGAAATATACAAGATAAACCTGGAGACTCTCACAGTGTCATAAAGCGAGGAAGTGCTTAAAAGCACAAAATAATGAGAATATGTCAAAGGGACACAGCAACCAATTTAAAGAGATTCCAGTGACCAAATTGTAGGAGCAAAATAAATTACATAGTATTATATTGTAATCTAAAGACATTCATGAGTCCATACTTACACTAATAAATGATTGAGTACATAAATGAGGTAAAGACACAAATCTCAAATACAGAGGAATTCCAAATAATTCATGTTATTTATAGAGACGAAGCTTAACTCCCCAGGTCTGGAGTGTGGGCTGTGCTCAGAGACTTGCCTCCAGAGAGCAGAGCACAGAGAAGGCTGGGAATGGAGTGTGTGGGGTGGGTAACACCACGGTGGAGAAACCTGGCGGACACTAGGTGGCCACGTGATGAAGTGCACATCTTCAGGGATAAGTCACATGGATATCAAAGGGACACAGGAACATTTTGATGAACATTGCATTTTATTTTCTGTGGTCTTCATCTCAATTTAACTATGGTTGAAAAATCAGACGAATGGAAATTGAGGGACATGCTCCATAACACTTGACCAATTTCATGCAAGTTTTTAGGGGTGTCCAATCTTTTTTTGCCAATCTGTGGCATCAGATATCATGAAAAGTATGCATGGAACTTTTTTATTTTGCTAATCAACTTTTGTAAGTGTGGTTAGTGTTTTTTTATTTAAAGTGTGACCCAAGACAACTCTTGTTTTTACAATGTGACAGAGAAAAGAAAGGTTGAACATCCCTTTAGATCATAAAAAACAAGGGTAAGAATGAGAAATTGTCACAGATTAGAAGAAACTAACAAGACATTTTGGCTAAATGCAACATGTGATTCTGGCTGAAATCGCTAAATAGAAAAAGGATGTTTATGGAAAAAACCAGTGAAACCCAAATAGATTATTTTAGTTAATGATAATTTCTCATTTTTGATAAGTGAACATGGTTACTTAAGATGTTAACATTGAGATGTGATAGGTGAAGCTCTCAGTATTACCTTTGCAACTTTTATAAATTTAAAATTTTCTAAAATTAAAAGTGTAGAAAATTATGGGTGGCTAAATAGGTATGAGTTGAGAGTTGAGGTGTTCTGAGAGCTCTCCAAGAGCTTGGGGGTGGTCATGGAATGAGACTGGAATCACACAACTTTCATGGTAGGAATAATAATGACAATAGCAATCAATATTTTCATTCATTTCTTAATAAGAACCAGGTACTGACTTAGGGACCTTTTTTTTAATAATATTTTATGTAGCTTCACAATATCCCAAAGAGGTCGATATTTATTTTTGTCCTAACTTAGTGGATGTGGAAACCCAGTTAAGAGAAGAAAAACAAATTTTCCTATACTGTTCATGTCAGAAGTAGATCTGGGATTTGAATCCAGGTCTGTCTAACTCCAATACTCATATTATATATTCTACATTTATTTTCAGTCTCCTGTTCACCCAAAACCCAAGGACCATGAAAGAGAAAAGACTGATTCACTCTATCAGTTATCTTTGCTACATGGTCAACAGGCTAGCTTGGCCTCCATCCATGGATTTTAATTAACAGCAGGAGGCCAAACACAAAAATTCAAATGTTTCTTAAGCCTCTGCTTGGGTAACATTTGCTAACCTTCCACGTGCCAAAGCAAGTTTGGTGGCCCATGGCAGTTCAGGGATTATAGAAACTGACCCCAACTCCTGATAGGGACTCAGCATCACACTGCATGGGACTGGAAAAGGGTGAAATGCAATTGATGACTTCATGGTCATTTAGACAAGGGGAAGAGAGGTAGTGTACATGCAAGCCCTGGGAATTCCTCCCTGGAGGGACTCTAATGATCTACTCTCCTTGTAGACTGGCTCTTGAGATATGGGCATGTGAACTGTGTGGACAGAGAAGGGCCATTGAAGGTGAAATGAAAGCCTTGTGAGCAGGCTGTGCTGTGAGGCTGCCAAAGCTGGAGACTGACTAAAGTGGGACTAGAAGGACAAAGCCTCAAAAGCCAGACTCAGACCCGGGGGCTTGCTCAGCTAGGAAGTACCCAAGCCAAGGCCTGTCCCCTGAACAGGCCTGCCACCAGGTAAGAACTAATAAGACTGTTTGGGTAAGCAAATATGTGAATGTAGGATCCTGCATGGATGGTTATAATTCATTCAATTCTTTCCAAATACGAATTACATTATATATATTATGTATAAATATTTTCATATTTGAAAAGACACACGAACCGTTTTTGTTTTAAAGAAGTAAGCTTTTAAAAAGTACTCTAAAAATGAAGATCACATTTCCAAATAAATGTGCTTTCTGTTACATCTTGAAAAAATACCATATAATACATTTTGCAATGTAATTTTGTTTTACTGCTTTGAAAAAAATTGGCATATATAACATTTTCTATCTTCTTAGAATGATGTTCATTTCTCCCTAAAAACCCTATTGAGTACATTGTACCAATCGACACTTCCTTCCCTCCTGTTTACTGAGTTTAGAATGAGTAGAGGTAAGAACACCAAATAATTACATAAAATGTCAAGATCAATTAATTGACAGGGGATCTCTGAACAACACATGTTCTCCAAACAAAACAAGTCAGAACTTGAAGTGTCCAAACATGTCGTAGGTGACTGTTGAAGTGTACCTAGTTATCCAATAAATTTATAAGTTCACCATGACAGCCATTATTTCAGATAACCTTACCATAGGCAGAATAGAGATTAATCAGGAACCAAATTTTCCTTGCTCTGCACACATTGAATAAAAGAAGAGCACAGCATCCATCAAAATAGCAAAAGATATACTGGGGGGCAGAGCTATTCTTTGATATATTTTCTGACACTTTTTAATGGATACATATACATTTCAGTAGGGAAAAAAAAGACCCTTATATTAGGATATGCTTTAGTTTAGTTTAGTTATGTTTCTGTTTTAAGGTTTTTGTTTGTTTGTTTTGTTTTTTTGAGACAGGAGCCTCAAGCTGTTCCCCTGGGTAGAGTGCTGTAGCATCACAGCTCACAGCAACCTCCAACTCCTGGGCTCAAGCGAGTCTTCTGCCTCAGCCTCCCGAGTAGCTGGGACCACAGGTGCCCGCCACAATGCCCGGCTATTTTTTGGTTGCAGCTGTCATTGTTGTTTGGCAGGCCCGGGCTGGATTTGAACCTGCCACCTTGGGTGTACGTGGCTGGCACCTTAGCCACTTGAGTCACAGGTGCCGAGCCTTGTTTTAAGGTTAGTTCAAAGTGTTCTTCAAGAAAAGTTTCTGGTATAAATTCAGAAATGTTTTGCTCTGTTTTTGAATTAAATGTTGGTTCCCCAAAAAGAGTGATTCTGAGCCTGGGATTTTGCCAATGACTGGCAAAGATGACATCTTTGAATGATGTTCATAGGACCATCAGGAGCCATTTCGGGTCCTACCTGAGGGATGCTATCGGACCCAGTGGGGAGGAGGACACTGCTGAGGATGCTGTACCCTGTGGCACCCAGACAGCCCCCATAACAAAGGATTATCTTGCCCAGTGTCACCTTGCCAAGGTTGAGAAACTGCCCTAAAGGAACTAGTGAACCGAAATCAACAATAAGCACCCACAATCCCATTAGACAAGAGAAAAATTTCTCTTCAAAAGGATCTTAGATGAAGGTGAGCCTGCAGCCTGGAGAAAGCAGACCTCCCTGTGCTGATTCGTGTGGCTGCTGATATATGATTCTAAACTGTCTTTTCCGTGCTAATGTTTTATGGAGAGGGTGTCCAAAGAACTAAGGGAATGAGAACAGAATTTAAGACCAGAGAAAATAATAAGTTTATTCATTCAACTATCCCTCCAAAAGGTAAAATGCTTATTTCCCTATTAAAAAAGCAAACAAACAAACAAAACAAAAAAAAAAAAAAAAAAAACGAAGAAAGAAAGAAAAACAACAGTCAATCATAAATAAGAAAAATCATTTACAGGAGTTTTTGACACCATGTTGATTAGAAGCCTTGAAGCCATCTTAGGATATGTCTAACTGCAAACCTAAGACTGAATTGAATTAAACATTTCATTTAAGTATTCCTTATTAAAATATTAATTATATGCACTAGAAAATGAAGCAGAAAGCTTTAAAAATAAAGTTTTAAGTAAAAACAAATTACAGGAAAGTTAGCTACTTCACTTTAATATCTTTATATACTACTAATTTTTAATAAACATAATAAAAAAAAAACCTACAGAAAGTATTCCCCTAGAGGAATACTTTCCACGAGAAAGTATCCAAGCCATTATATTCAGGCTTTTAAATGTCTGAGCTGAAGACATTTGAGCTAGTTTAGGTTATTGGTTAGTAAAAATTACCTTCTCTCCCACTAAGAATTGGGTTATTTCTTCACCCCATTAATCATGGACCATCCACATCACTTGCTGACCAAAAAACATTAGCAGACATGATCCAAGCAGAGGCCCATAATGTACTTACACAGTTTGCTTTGACCTACGTCCTCTAGTGATTCATGGTGAGAACAATATGCTCTGGTAAATGCTGTCCCTTTGGCTTAGACCCACATAAATACACTGAACCCACTCGCCAACCTAGAGCCTGAAGCAGGCTTCCCTGGCTAAACTCAGCCTCTATTAGCTGAAGTGTGATATGCCTGCATGCCCCTGAGTCTGAGAATAAATATTTGTTACTGAAAGCCACTAAGATTTGTCGGGGGGTTGTTATACATCATCCTGATGGCAATACCAAGAGTGGATCACCAAGTCCTTGTGATTTTGCTTTTAAATGAATTCACTAAATGTAAGTGAAATTCTGAGTAGAAATATGAAAATTAATCTTTTTTCCATATAGAAGTAATGACTACTACATTTTTGTCTTGAATTGCTGACCAAAACATATTTTTGATAGAGCATAAATTTTGCTACATGAGGGCAGTCTTCTGCAGGGATTAATTTTTACAAGATGTAGAAATTTTTTTCAAATTATTGTAGAATTCTTTCAGGCATTTGACTAAAAGTAGCTTTTATTAGGAAGTTCAATGGGCTGCATGTGGACTTTGAAATCAAATAAGCTCCAAGTTAGAAAATAATTGGTGTGGCAATCTGTTGCATTCTAGAGAAAAATCGAGTGGTGCCATTATTTTAGAATTTGAATTTCCAGAAACATTTCATCCACTTGACTTGTAAGATTAGGGGTTGAGCAAAGAAGTGACAAAACAGCACTTACATAGACAACTGATGATCTGCTTAAAAAATTTTTTTGATTCATTAAAATCAGAAATTCCATTGACATAAAATGAAGATAATCAAATTGCATCTTAATTGTCAGTTCTCCTAATGTAATTGAATTTCAACTCTTAGGTCAGTGTCTGGAGCACAAAGGCAATTTCTTGTAGAAAGGCTTTACTATATTCTTTTTAAATTAATTTCCCTTTTTGTTCACAAGAAGGGAGTGATAGAGCCCAATGAGAATGAACTATTAAATGAATACATACTAGATTCTGGACAAGTACATTGAATTGGGTCCAACATGCTTATAAAGATTGCTAAATGTAGGTATTTAGTGATCACTGGCAAATTAACACATGTAGGCAGATGTAGAAGGGTATGGTAGAACTTTCAGACTTAAGTCATATATCGCTGTGTCCTGAGGATATAATGGACAAAATAAGCTTGAGAAACAGTAGCATAAAGTTGGAAGTCACAAGAATCTAAGAATGCTAGAATTCAAAGCCATTTGGCCAGGTAATTGAGATGACCTACCAGTCATGTATACAAAGCCATACAAATAGTGGGTTCCACAGCTAGATGGTCCATGCAGAGTCCTTGATTCTTAATTCCATGTATTTCCTAACAAATTTAAGGGTGATTGTCTGATTAAAAATTATTAAACACAGAACTCATTTATTACAGATATGTGTATGTATGGTTTGATTTAGTAGTCTTTAAGGACAAGAGTAGTTCTTGCCGGTGTTGTGCCATGGCATCATGTGCTGTGCCACGGCATCAGCACATCTTTGGCAGAACTGTCAGATGGGAGAGCCCATCTGAGAACTATCTCCCATGGGAGGGAATTATCCTAGATCTTTGTCTTTCCCATTCTTGAGTCCAGGTTTCTTACAGGACCTATTCTGACAAAGCTGTCCTGGGTACCCTGTGGTCTCATAGTCACGTTTGTCAAGGTAGCCTGGTTGTACAAGATAACAATGCACATCAGTGACTCCTGGCAGATGATAATTACATAAGCATCCTGCCAGCCACCCAAGTGGAAACCATTGCCCCAATGCTTCCGAGAGGAGAGAACACGCCGGGAGCAGTGTGCGGCTGGGGTGCACATGTACACATGCTCTCTGGCCTGGCAGAAATCTTTTCCAGTGAAATGATTTTTCACATTGTGAGAAGAAATATGTGAAAAGGCTCCTTCATTTGCCAGACTCAAGATGCTCTAAAACACAAAGTGCTTTGGCTTTGTCTAGGCTTTGAGGAGGCTGGCATTGTTTATTTTTATACTTATTTGTGCTTTACTCTTTTTTCAAGTGGCAAGTACTTTATTTAGTTTTCTCAGTGGAGCAAAAACAGATTGATTGGCCCTCTGGGTGTCCGGGAATGAAAGGTCATTCATCCACTCTGCAAACACATCCACTCGGGCAGAGAAAGCCCAGACAGACTGTGACCTGAAAAAGCTCGGCATTCAGCACCCCTCAGCCGGGGTGGGGTGAAAGCAAATGCTTTCTTCAGAGGGCTGTGTAGTCAGGAGGACACACCCACAGGGCCATCTAGCAAGGTAAGGACTTGGGCCAGGGCCTTAGATCAAAAAGAGAGATAAGATGGGAGAGGGGAGATAATACAGACAGCAAGAGGGAGAAATTGGGGAAGGAGGGACACGGAAAAGACTGGGGAGATGAAGGAGAGAAGCATTGCTTTTCTTTCTTTGAGACATATTTTTGTCAGGAGAGTATCCAGGCTAGAAGAAAGTAGGTCTTTGTTCTAACAGATCATGTTAATATCACATATATTTGTTTACCCCCAGAAACACAGGGGTTTTTTGTTGTTGTTGTTGTTTGTTTGTTTGTTTTTGACACAGAGTTTTACTATGTTGCCCTCAGTAGAGTGCCGTAGTATCATAACTCACAGCAACCTCAAACTCTTGGGCTTAAGCAATTCTCTTGTTTCAGCCTCCCTAGTAGCTGGGAATACAGGTGCCTGCCACAACCCAGACTTTTTTTTTTTTTTTGGTTGCAGTTATCATTGTTGTTTAGCAGGCCAAGGCTGGGCTTGAACCCACCAGCATTGGTGTATGTGGCCAGTACCCTACTCACTGAGCTACAGGTACCGAGCCCAGAAGCATGGTTATTGATTAACATTCAGTGTCATTGTTACACAATGGCTAAAAATCAGAATCCTCAGTCAAATGGACATGGATTTGAGTCCCAGCTCAATGACTTACAACATTCCCTAATATTGTAAAATTTGTCTTATTACAAAATGATGAAAAGCATAGTAGCTCCTTCACAGAGTTATAGTGAGTTTTCAATGAAAGTATGCATGGAAGTGCATTGCAAAATCTCTAACATATAGTGAATTCTCAAATATTAGCTGTTAGCATTCAGTAAATATGGGTATAATACAGGATTTAGAGACATAAAGAATAGAAACTGCCTTCCAGGAACTTGTAGTGTGCTTGAGGGTATAAGATTAACACATTAATGCAGAAATTATTCCAAAAAATTGAGAGATAAAGGGTCTTCCCCCAACACGTGCAATGAGGCAAACATCACCTGAGACCAAAACCAGGGAAAGACCCAACTAAAAAGGAGAATTTCAGAACAATTTCACTGATGAATATAGATGCAAAAATTCTCAATAAAATCCTAGTCAATAAATTGCAGCTACACATTAAAAAATAATAATTCATCATGATCAAGTAGGCTACATCCCAGGGATGCAAGACAAGTTTAACATACGCAGGTCTATAAATGTAATTCACCATAACAACAGAAGCAAAAACAAAGACCATATGATCCTCTCAATAGATGCTGAAAAAGCATTCAATAAAATACAGCATCCTTTTCTAATGAGAACACTTAAGAATATAGGCATGGTGGCATATTTCTTAATCTGATCGAAGCCATCTACAAAAAAATCCACAACTGATATTATACTGACTGGAGTAAACTCAAAACTTTTCCACTTAGAACTAGAACTAGACAAGATTGTCCTTTATTGCCACTACTATTCAACATAGTGGTGGAAGTCCTAGCCAATGCAATCAGGCAAGAGAAGGAAATAAAGGGCAGCCAAATGGGTGAAGAGGAGGTCAAACTCTTGCTCTTTGCTGCTGATATGATCTTCTACTTAGAGAATGCCAAAGACTCAACCACAAGACTCCTGGAAGTGATCAAAAAATACAGCAATATATCAGGATATAAAATCAATGCCCACAAATCAGTAGCTTTTATATATGCCAAACACAGCCAAGAGGAAAAGCTAATCAAGAATACAATTCCCTTCACAGTAGCTTCAACAACAACAAAAATGAAATACCTAGGAACATGCATAACAAAAGAAGTGAAGAACCTCTGCAAAGAAAATTATGAAACACTAAGAAAAAAATAGCAGAAGATATTAACAAGGGGGAGAACATACCATGCTCAGGGCTGGGAAGAATCAACATTGTTAAAAATGTCTATGCTTCCCCAAGCAATCTACAGATTCAGTGAAATCCCCATTAAAATATCCTCATAATACTTTCAATATTTGGAAAAAATAATTCTTCAATTTGCATGAAACAAGAAAAATCCCCATATAGCCAAGGCAATTCTTAATAATAAAAATAAGGCCGGATGCATCAGTCTACCAGACTTTAGGCTGCACTGCAAGGCCATAGTGATCAAAACAGCATAGTATTGGCATAAAAATAAAGATATTGACATTTGGAACCAAATAGAAAACCATGAGATGAAACTAAGATCTTATAGCCACCTAATCTTTAATAAACCAAACAAGAACATATACTAGGGGAAAAAATCCCTATTCAATAAATGATGTTGGAAGAATTGGATAACCACATGTAAAAGACTAAAACTGGACCCACACCTCTCACCATTTACAAAAATTGATTCAAGATGCATAAAAGATTTAAATCTAAGGAATGAAATAATAAAAATCCTCAAACAAAGCATGGGGAAAGCACTTGAAGATATTGGCCTGGGGGAAGATTTCATGAAGAAGACTTCCGTGGAAATTACAACAACAACAAAAATAAACAAATGAGATTTAATTAAACCAAAAAGCTTCTGTACAGCTAAAGAAACAATAACCAAACCAAATAGACAACCTTCAAAATGGAAAAATATATTTGCATATTATGAATCAGACAAAAGCTCAATAACTAGGATCTATAGAGATCTATTAATTTGTGTCAAATTAATCAACACAAAAAGACCCAACCATCCTATATATCAATGGGCAAGAGAGATGAATAGAACCTTCTCTAAAGAAGACAGACAAATGGCTAACAAACATGAAAAAATTCTCCTCGTCCCTAATCATCAGAGAAACACAAATCTAAACTACCCTGAGATATTACAAAACCCCAGTGGAGAATGGCCCACACCACAAAGTCTCAAAGCTGCAGTTGCTGGTGTGGATGTGGAGAGATACTCTGATACTGCTGATGGGACTACAAACTAATACAAACTTTTTGGAAGGAAGTATAGAGAATCCTCAAAGAACTCAAATTAGACCTCCCACTTGATCCTGCAATTCCACTACTAGTCATCTACTCATCTACTAAGAAGAAAAAAAATCCTTTTATCCTAAGCACATATGCACTAGAATATTTATTGCAGCTCAATTTACAATTGCCAAAATGTGGAAACAGTGTAAATGCCCACCAACCCAGGAAGGGATTAACAAGCCTTGGTATATGTATACCATGGAATACAATTTCGCCATTAAGAAAGATGGAGACTTTACATATTTTGTATTAACGTGGATGGAGGTGGGACACATTCTTCTTCATAAACCATCACAAGAATGGAGAAGCAAGAACCCAAAGTACACAATTCTAATGTGAAGGCAGTAAATGATCTAATACAAGAGGTGGGTCAGGGGAATAAGGGAGCAGGGAGAGGTGAGGAGAGAGGGGGATGGGAAGGTCATGGTGTATGGCACATCTCTTGGGAGGAGGACACAATTATAAGACAGACTTTACCTAACAAATGCAATCAGTGTAACCTAATTCTTTGTACCCTCAATGAATCTCAAAGAATAATTTAAAAAAAGATTAACACATGAAGCAATATTGACTATCCATAGGTCGTATAAAGTATATGGAGCACACTGAGTTCTGCATGGGTTCATAATGCCCACAGTCTTGAAAAGCTGCTTAATAATTCATGATACTGGGATTTGCCATCAATTAAGTAGTGTATTTAAGTAAATCCTAGAAGCAGAGAAGGAAAAGAAGTGTCTTTCAAACCAATGTTTCTACAACTGTAATGTGCATACAAATCACCCAGGGATCACTTAATAGTAGGGCACATAGTTAAGTCCTAGGGTGGGGTCTCAAATTCTGAATTTTTAAGAAGCGCCTATGTAATTTGAATGTTACTGGTCACCAGACCACTCATCAAGTAACAACTTAAAAAGATGTTGGAACATGTTCCAGGAAGCTAATGTATCTGCCCTGTCTCTAGTTACTTATTTTATACCTATTAAATGTTAAACATGAAAGAAGATAAAAATGGAAAGGTAAGAGAAGCAAGAGAAATAGGTCCCGAAGTCCCTGCTCACAAGGAAATATAGGGTCTTTTTCCTCATAAATTCTCATTGATCAGAAAAATGTCATCACTACCACCACCACCACCACCACCACCAACAACAACAACGAAGTTACCTACCTGAAACAACTAGGGAAAAATATCCATTGAGCAAGCATGTGATAATCCAGTACCAAATCTTAGATAAGTGACAGAAGTGAAGAAGGAAGAAATCACCAAAGGACAGGGTTAGTCCTAGATAGTGACATTCAACTCAAAAGCTAAAAGAAATGACAATAAGGAGTGGAGAAAGTGGATGGTGACAAGACTCAGGGGAAAGAACTCCCAGCTCTCCAGCCTTTCAACTTCTAACTCTTCATTCTGGTGCACTTGTGCACTGCTCTCAGACTGGATACTTGTGGGCACTCCATCACTCTCTAATACACACACAGTGGATTTCTCTGTGCTTGTATTAAAAGAAAGGGATCAAAGTTATATTCTTCTAAAACTTTCCATTTATTATTAGACTAAATGTAAGCCATTCTCACTTTGTCAGATTGAAAATTAAGTCTAGAGAAGTCAGTTTCTAAGGTTGTAGACCATGAAAATGTTTGTGCTGTTAGGATCATAATAAAAATTCAGAGATAACAGACTTTTGTGCACATGGCCAATGTAATTCTAGGTAACAATGTGTGTTTATTCTGCTTTATACTACTAGGTATATGGATTGAATTTCTTTGGTGAGTAAATGAAACACACTTTGCTATTTTATTCAACTTAGAAGATCTTAAAACCTGCTTTGAAATGGCCCTTATTCCTTGACATTTTCCCAAAGTCCTGTAAAAAGAATTATAATGCACTTGTATTTCCAGGAAGCAAGTTGAGGGAGAAATTACATAAAGGAAAAGTAGTTGGTGCATTAGATAGGTAAATATGTTCTGAATACCCATATACAGAAAGAGGAAGGGCATTTTGGCCCTAAGATCAGAACAAATAGAGGACTTGAAGACGGAGGCTTGATGACCCCCTCACCTTGGTCATCGTCATAATGGAAGGCTGATTTCCTTCAAAATTCCTGTTGAAATTTGACCACTTTTTTTCCAAGTAGGTATAGGACAGGAATAGAAAAGACATACTGAAATTGGAAAATGGTAGACTTAATCATACCAAGTAACAATTTTTTTTTCACAATTTTGCTGCTGAAAACTAAATGAAAGAGCCTGAGATCCCAGGGTAAAAGAAAAGATAATCACTTCCTGACTCCTCCAAAGATGAGATGGCTCAGATTATGGAAACAGCTCTTGACTAGGTTCACCCTATTCTCCCCAGGGAGAATTTGGATTGTCAGAGATCTGAAAGGTAAAGAATCTGACAGGCCTGGTCCTTTGACCTCTTTCTTCCATTTCATCGCAGCTCATTATATCTGAGAAACAAGGAAGAGACAAATTCACCCTAATGAGTGGAGTTATTAAGCCAGCTATACTTAGATAGCTACATGGGGTGACTTTGAGAAAATTTCAGCCAAGTTAATGGGTCATCCCTGAGCAGAAATTGCTTGTTGGGGGAGTTCTACATTGGGCTGAAATGGCCTGGATCTGGAAGCATCATCACTTTCCTCATAACCTCACCATGTCAGGGGTTGGCTGGGAGCAGCCTGAGGGAATATCCACGGGGGTGATCTAAAGGTGCAGCAGCCAGGACTTTCAGTAGCTGTGCTTCTGGTTACTGGAAGGGGCATCTGAGTAGTGGGCCATAAGGGACCCCCTGTGGGTCTTACTATGTATAAAGTTCATCCCATGAAGGCAGGGAGAAATTATTTTAATTAGAGAAATCAATATTAATTCATGCAACTATAGGTAAGAATATCATAAAAGCAATGGACTTTACCTTTTAAAAAGAGTACAACATGCATGTAGGTAAAATGTCAGAAAAACGAAAGCTTATAAACAGCTGAAGGGAGAAAAAGTATTCTTTTTAAGACACATTCAGAACTTGAATAAGAATGAGAAACCTGTAGCTCCTTTCCTTGGGAAAGATGGAACTTTAAAGTTATTCATTTATTCGGTCAATCAAAATGCATTGAACATCCTACTATATACAGAGAATTCTTTAGATAAGCAGCAGGGAGAAACACAAGAGACATTTTCTCTTTATGTTAGAGAGTCATTGACCCCTTAGAAACTCTGATCAAGATGTAGTACAAAGGTGGCAAAGGGTTTACAAGGAAGCAAATGGCAAGGAAGAGGCTGTGTGGGGAGAAAGAAGAGCAAGGTATAGTAAATATTTACAAATATTTCCATGCAAATTCATGGGGGCCCTCAAGTACTTTAATTCACTAGAATATAAACTCCTAATCTTGAACCTCCAAGTCACGCCCGTCTTTTCTGATAAAACGATTTTGTCAGACAGGAACAAATAAATAGAACAAATATTCACTAGGATCAGTGAAAAAAAAAGTAAGAGAGCACAAGATGCTCTCAGTGTGTTTATGTCTATGGATGGTAACAAATGGCATCTCAGAATACTCAGGGGTTATACATAAATAATACTGCCAACTCACAGTCTGTTTCCTTCAAGCAAACATGGAGAACGGAACATGTGTTAGATAAATGATACCATAATATTTCCAAAGGGGAAGAATGTAGATAAACCAACAAGTATGCTAGTAATTCTAAGTAGGCTTCTAGAACAGGTTGTATATGTCTAGAAATGAAGAAATAATTACTAGCAGCAGGTATGGCATTAGCGAAAAAGAGAGTAACAAACTAATCTTATGTCTTTTGCAACAGGTTATCCCTAGATCCTGAGATAAGTGGTAATCATGTGTCCATAATTTGATAGCGAATGCATAGATGATCTTATGTATTAGACAGAGCAGTGCAACAGTATGATAATAAGGCTGGTAGAAAATGCAAATTCCTAGTGAGCAAATCCAAAGAATCTTTATTACCAGACTGACGTCTTCATTGGTAATTCCCAAAACTCTGGCCACTTTTTGTGATGAGTTCATAAATAGCTTGTAGTTACAATTGGTGAATGGCATCTAATACAGCAAAGAAAGGATCAAGATCCAAAACTGATGGATTTAATTTGGAGTCTTTTATTATTGTTAAATTTAGGGTTAATGAACTAGACCATTCAAAATACAACAGTGTCATTTTAATTTCATGGGTTAGGTCACACTCTTAATAATTCTATGTGTACTTCTGGTACAATATTTTTAATAGTATATTTAGAGGCTGTACTTGTTCTGATAAAAAAAATAAAATAAAATGATAAAGGACCTCAAAATAACTCAGCATAGGGAGTGATTGAAGGAACTAGGGAATGTTCAACATGGAGAAGTAACTTAGGGAGTTCATACTGTTTAAATTATTCAAAAGGATTACATAAAAAGAGAATGACACATGTTCTCTGTGGCTCTAGAGGAAAGAACAGGGACAATTAAATATACATTACAGGAAAAAGTTGACTTAAAGAACTTTTCAATCACTGATTGCTGAAAAAAATGAGAGAAAATGTTTTGGGAATCTGACAAATTTCCCATTACTGGAGGTATCTAAGTATATATTTAAATCGATAATTCAAAGACCACCTGATAATGTCTTCAAGAGAGCTATGCCTAGAATTTAGTTGGACAAAATTTACTCCAGCAAAAATGAGTTCTAGGGGCAGAGGTCAGGAAACATGGCCTTCAACTTTCTTCTTAGAAAACTACCTCATGGTCTCTTTCTAATTAAAAAAATCGAATGCTATCATGCTGTGTGACTTTTATATTCATTTTTATGAATTTCTTTTGGTCAAGGAAAGTTAGGTTTTTTGCAACAATTACCAACTCCAAAATTCTCAGTGGCTTGAAACCACAAGGATTTCTTTCTTGTTCTCTAGTGGATAAGGTGCCTTCATAATATGAGGCAACTTAGTTTGGATAGTGAGCAGATAGAATTCAGTAAATGGTGCACTGGATCTTGAAGTCTTCTGACCTATGTAGAAGTACTCTCAAGATTCAATCAACCACAAGAAGGGAAGAGATGTAGTCTTCCATGCACTTAGAGGAGAGGAAAGCCAGTTTTTTGTGAGCAGTAAATATTGACTACTGAAATTAAAGTTGTTTGAAGCCTTTCAAAACACAGAGAATCCAAATGAATAGTACTACTGTGTCTTCTGGGATCAGGTCCTGCCTCCTTCATGAACTTTCTCCAAGTATGTTACTTTACCCTTCTTTGCCTCAGTTTCTATAAAACAGAAACAGGAATCTCTTTTGTTCCTTCTCTCTCTCTCTTTCTCTCTCTCTCTCTCTCAATTGTTGTTTCAATACAGTGAATCAATAAATATAAATGTAATTCTAAACATTTAAATAACAATTATTGAAAGAAATACTTTATACACACTAAATTAACATAGTTTATTTGAGCAAAGAACAATTTATTAATCGGGCAGCACTCAGAACTAGAATAGGTTTAGAGAGTTTGACCTAACAGTATGAGCAGAATGATTTTATAGGCCAAACAAGGAAGCATGTAACAGAAGTCACCTGGTTGGCTACAGAAAAGCACCTACCTTATCTTGGCATGGCCCTATGAATTGGTCCCTGTGATTGGCCAAATCTGAGCTGTTTGTGTGGGCTGAAACTCAGCTACTTGTTATTAAAAAAATACCCCTAAGTTAGGTTTCTATTTGTTTGATGTACTACGTTAAGTTGCAATTTGTTCCATAGGAATTCAAAGTTCAGAAAAATCCTCAGGCTAATGGCCTCCTGCTTATTTAATTTAACACCATACAGATGGAGTGGATAATGAATAAATACTCCATGCTAAAACCCAAGAGAAATAATCTATGCTTCTCCCCCAAATGGCAATGGTACACATTTTTCTGTCTGATCCCAACACTTTGAACTCCCCTCAAACTTTCCATGTTTCTCAGTGCTTACAGCAATATTTCTACAGTATATTCCTCAAGAACCCTTATTCTTTGGTCAAATAAGTTGAGGGTCTCCTGTATATTGAATATATTTTTAGCATTTTATTTCAATGTAAGAAGCACTTCTACTTATGCTGTTTAATATTCTTTTAACTGTCTTTCCCCACCTTCCAATAAGAAAAGATAATTGTCTTGCTCCATGTTTCAGAAGTAGACAAGGGCACAGTGACTGCTCTGAAGACATTAAGAGCCAGTGTCAGGGTCAGGACTAGGTAGTCCTGGCTCCTGACTCCCACCACGTCAGTTTGTGCATTCTCTTTCCTCTCCTTTGGCTTTTCTCCCTCTCTTACTCCCATTTCAATCACTCCACAAAGTCTTGGCACGGAGAATAAAGAATGTGGGGTACTTGGGCAGTAGATAAGGAGACCTGCCAGGGGCCTTCTCAAAAATAGTTCAGGTTCACTGGTGACCTGGCCTGCTCCCACAGTCGGGTCACATGAGAGAGGATGGACACCTGACACAGACATTTTGGTCCAAAGGAAGCCCAGATGTTCCAGGCATCTGTTCCCTGTACAGATGGCCCCATAATAACTGGCACCAGAAGTGGGCCTAGGACCATGTGCTTCTAGCTGGGGAAAACTCTCCACTCAGGGAACTGCCTGTGACTAAAAAGGTGTGTTGGACAGTTTGGAGGCACAGGTCACAGGCTAAATGTGGTGTAGGCAGATCACTAGGCTCTGCGCTCTCATCAAATCACTGCCCTGCGGTGAGGTAAGGAAAGAGCCATGAGACAGCAGATCAAGAGTCTCAGTGAGGGCAAGGCTGCATGCGAATGCTCAAACGTCATACTCACATACACATGGCTGTCGTTCCTAACAACCACTTGCCACTCCAGTCTGGATGGATTTACTAAGGACCTAATAAAAGACCATCCAAATGCAGACACTTATAATGGTTTCCCTTAAGGGATTTATAAGCTAAGGAGATAAGAGATAAGCACCTGTATCTACAAGAAAAAAAATCACAGGGCTGTAGTGAATACCACTAAAATGTAGAATTCAGATGAGGTAACATTCAGAAGTGGATCTGAATTATTTAGGAAATTTTCATGGGTAATTTATGCTGTGGCCCATGCCTAACCCAGACTACCCCAACTTCTTCCATTCAAATGTCCACTTTCTTCTCAACTAGTTAGACAGCTCTCTCCTCCAAATAAGCCAGTATAAAGTAATACCCTTTCACAGAGAAGCAACTAACTACCCTTCCGTAAGAGAAAGATATCTATTCACACCTGAGGCATTTGCACATGCTTAGAGGGACACTTTCTTTAATATTGATATTCTATCCTTTGTAACTTTCAGTTCATAACTAAATGTCAAGCTGCTGTTCTGCTCGCTGCGACTCTGTTTCATGTTTTGATTTAGCAGTAAAAATAATGCTGCTACTCATAATATCATGTCAGTTATAAATTAGATTATTGAAGCAAGGAGATCCGGAATGTGTCTAGGGGAAGATGCCCCCTGTACAATCCCATTATGTAGGACCTGACAGCCAATCTAAGCACACCGTGGCCCTTTCCCATGCTGCCTAATTTGGCAGAACAGACACGGCAAGTGCTCAGCCTGTATGTTTGCTTAGTAAGCAGCATCAGCACTTGTTGAGTTTGCTGAACTTGTGTTCTCCTCGAACACACCAAAATGAGGTACTTTCCCCAACCTAGATGGAAAAAATGACTTCTCTTCATTTAGTTGTTCTGGTTTAGAAATCGTCTCCCCAAATGCTTCCTATAGAAGCATTCTTTTCTTTGGTTTTGTCCTGCAAATGGTGCAGAATGTGAAAGTCTAGTGTTCTCCTTCATCAGAATGATCAAAATGGTAGGCAAAAAATCCCTTTTATTTGCAGAAGTTTCACAAATTAAGAGAAGGTCACAACTAACAACGGCTGAAAGGAGAGGAGAGACTCCCAGGAAAAATTGGCCTTAGCAAAGTGAAATAACCACATCTCATCCTGCCAAACACAATTAGTATTTTCACCTTTTTTTTTTTTCTTTAGAAGATTTATTATGATTAAAGCTGCTTGAGACATCCTTGATTTAACATTTTGGTCAAAGGAACTAGCTGATTTTGTATAGAGCTCAATACAGCTGTCAGTACCAACACAGCAAATAATAGTATGTTGAAATAGTGTTGTTTCACTAAGTGTTCATGGGCTACCGAGGGCTGGACATGAGACCCTTTCTTACTCTACCCTATTTTTAGAGGACACGTGTGATACGTGGTACTTGCACCTGTTACTAGTAGTCTCTCAGCCAAAGCAGTCTATTTGTGCTGCTATTGTACGTGTGGTCATGTGTTGAAGCTAGGGCTGGGGCTGAGTGCTGAGGCTACATGAAGGTCACCATCACCCATGGCCTTCAGACAAGGACATTCTTCCTGGCCCCTCTCATCTGCAGTCGCATGGCTGAGAGTCACACACATTATTAATCAGTAATCAGAATTGTTTCACAGGAAGGAAAATAGTTTTCCAGTTTATTTGTTAAAAACAAAAACAGTATGTGTATATATAATACATAATCATATACACACATAATATGTATTTACCCATGAAAGAGTTAAAATTACATGCCAAACTTCACAGTTACAACCTATAGATCGAGAAGAATGGGATTTGGGAAAAAAGGGTAAACTTAGAAAAGAGTATTTTAACTTTTATTCTATGAAATTTAAAATTGCTTAACTTCTTAATAACTGGAATAGTTATTAGCCCTAGTGTAATTTTTAAATCTCTTCACACAGAGGCTGTTATAGAATATGAATGCAAGGAAAAGAAAGGGAAGAGAAGGAGAAGTGGAGAGAGGAAGGGAAGAAGAAAGGAATAGAAACGCGAAAGCAAGCACAGGTGCAAATTGTCTAAAGCCAAATCCGTGCACTCTGGGCTAGAGATAAATGGGACTAATGTGGGAAGACTTAATGAAATGGTTGAATTTGAGCAGAACTTTGAAAATAATTCTAACAGATAATAATTTGATTCCTGCATCCCAGATGTTTATTGTAGAAAATTTCTATTAGAAGAGGACAAAAAACAGAAAATTACCTTTCCATTTCCTCTCTTTCACTTTCTCTCTCCCTCATTTGCGCTCTCTAGTTTTGGAAAGTCAACGGAAAAAAGACACAGTGGAGATGATGGGTGGGACTGGGGAGACCATTCCAGAACAGCGGCAAAGAAGTATTTAGTGGCAGCCATGAACTGCTCCTTTCTCTCAGACCTGAGGCCCCCGCGAGCTTGTTTGGACCTGGAATGTTGTTACTGTGTTTATCCCTGAAGCTTTGCCATAGAAACAGCCTCTCTGAGCCTCCGCTGCTTCCTCTATAAAATGGAGATATTCTCTTTATCCTGCCCACCTCACTGCCTTACATGCCACAGACAGAAAGTCCAAAGTCCCTTTACAAATCAGTTCTTATTGGAATACAGAACAATGTTATGTAGGTTTGTGGGCTAAATCACAAAAGCGTATTTAACCCAAAAGATAGCTGATATTTTATGCTGAGTATTTATAGCAACATAATTTCCTACTATTTATCCACTATATGTGTATCATTTTTAGTCACCATACAGACATTTTAAAGCAAATTCTGTGTATTTATTTGGGGACCAATCACATTCATTTCTCTGAGAATATCCATTTTATTGTCTTAGAAAGGGGATTATTGACAGCCCTACCTATAATGCTGGGGCATCTATTGACAACGTGATTGGGAAGAAAGGTAGATTGCATTCTGGGGACAGCTTTCATTTTTTTGAGAACATCTCTCCAACCAAAAATGTACAGATCAATCCGATAACAACAATAATAGCCACAGAGCATGTGAAAGCAATAACAGTAGCATTTATCATTTATGGAGGGATAATTATGCTCCTAATGTTTTTTATATGCATTATTATGTTTAATTTTCAAATCATCCCTGTCAAATACTTAGAATTATTTTCTCCATTTTTATAAAGGAGAAAACAAGGCACAGAGAGGTTCAGGAACTTATTTAAGGTCATGCAATTTAGTCTGAGGCAGAGCCAGCATTTAAACAGTGGTTAATGGTTAATATATAGGCAGAAGGATGAGCTTAAGTTATTATTTGTGATCTTCCATAATTAGGAAGTTGTGCTAGGCTGTTGTAGAGATCATTTGGGCATTTTGTGAAGCTTTCTTAAAGGTAGAAATATGTGGTAACAATGGAAATATGACCTCTCTTCCAGAGATGGTCAATAGGCAGTCGTCCAACTCCCACACATAAATGGTGCTCTGAGTAACCTGGCGTTGGGGAAACATGTTCATTTTGTTGAGAATGGTAATGCAATCCCTGTCTGTCACTAGGGAAGTCCATTTAAGGTTCCACTAACAAAGACTCTCACTTTGGGGTTTGGTGTGGTGGGGAGCTGGGGGATTTATAATCACCCCACTCTCCCCTGCAGAGCCCACTCCCCTGCTGGATCAACATTTCTGAGTCACTTTCCAATTGGACTCAGCCATCCAAACCATCATAACACACTCTGCTTCAGAAATGTGTCCTTTGATACTAGCCTTTACCCATTTTTTTTTTGTTTTTCTTTATTGCTTATAATGTTTGTGCAGCTGCTTTGAGAGCTAAATACGCAATCAGTGTGATGCAATCATGTTCCTTCCTTATCAGGGAAGGGAGAAAATGCCAACTTGAATTTTATGTAATTTTCAAGAACTCCATGATACAAAATGATAAGTTCACTTAATTGATGTGGTCTTAATTGGAATCACAAGGGAAATTGGAATGTACATTGAGTTCAGTTGTTTGTGTTTTTAATAGCAGTGTTTGGCTGAGATTGGACCATTATCTGCCTGTGATTCACCAAATGACGGAGAGTTTGTATTTCTGAAGTTTGATGAAAATGGAATGTCATGTTACAGTATTTTTTTCTGGCGTTTCCTGTTATGCTGTTTCTTATAAAATTTGGATTTTATGGGTTATGTATTAAAAAAGAGCTATCATAAGTAGGTATATACTTCTGTTCATATTCCAGCAATTAAAAACACACAGATAGTCACTCATGTTTGTTAATATTGACTGGTGATTTTATTCACTTGTTAATTCAGACTTTTATTCAGTTAATAAGTATTAATTGAGCCTAAGCCACCTCCTTGACTGTGTGATAAGAACAGGAGATGGATAAATGAATAGGATTAAATCCCTGCTCTCAAAATCTCACCATAGCTAGACAGATAAACAAGTAATCCACATTAGGGTCCTGAGAAGAAACCCTTCCTCTCCCCTGTTGAGGAAGCAGGGAAGAATATATACCTAGACTGGGAATGGTCAATAGGCTTAACACATCAGGCTGAATTCATCAAATCATGGAGAAATTATGGTCCCGGAAGTCAAAGAAATTGGAGACATTTTACTTTTTAAAAATTGTATCTTGTCTGTGTTAAATAAACTGAATAAACTTCAAATGCCCTACTCATTTTTTGTCACTAATGTTCTTCCTTTAATTTTGTATAAGAAAAAGTTAAAAAAGAAAGGATCAGATAATTTCACCTATAGATATTGATATATATTCTTCTAGCAGTTCAGACACTTATGTCGTGTATTTTTATTGGAAGCACATTTTATAAAGCATCATAGCACATGAACTGCTAGAACTAAGGTATGACTTTGTCCATAGTAGCTCATTCATTCAATCCATCAAAAATATGTAAGGCATGAATAATACCTATGTACTTCTACCCTCAAGTTAAAATTTGGAAGGTGATGGTCATCATGTATCCAAATTGATTTGTTTACAATTCAACGGGATCTTTTCACTGCATTTTCAGGGCTATTCATCCACAAACAACATCACAGAAAAATCTGAAGATGTCTAATAGTAGAATCCATATGGTACTGTCCCATGTGGGAGTAAGGAAACCAAAGTGGCCTTGGCATGGCAGTCTAGGGTTTTTTTGTTTGCTTGATTTGGGGGTTTGTTTTTCTTTGGCTTCCTTTGGGATGGCTATAGAGCTTTGCCTTAAAAAGAAGTTTCAAACACTAGCATACTGAAGCACTTAGGAGAGAAAAGCGCATTATGATAGGGAGAATATTGAACAAAGATGAATACAAATTTAGATCAGTTTTGTTCCTTGCTCATCACTTTCGATCCATCTGATTTTGAAGGATTTTTTAATATTTTTAATCCCAAGATGTGGGAAAGTAGTATATATGATTCATCAACTCTATAATCTAAATTCTAATTAAAATACATGAGATGATTCTTTATTACTTAGTTGGAATCAGTCAGCAAAGGGTTAGGAAAAGAGAATTTAGTTATAAGAGCTTTGCTAAAAAAGATCAGACTTATAGCACCAAGTCTCCTACTAACCTAACTGTATCACCTGGAACCAGTCACATCCTCTGTCAGTAGTTGTCCCGTCTATGAAACAGAGTGGGATACACAGTGTATAGGTAGGCAGTGATTCTGGGATATAGACTGTACAGTTGCTGTACCTTCTTCTGCTTCTAGCCATCAGTGGTTTCACAGGTGGGTCAAGTTTTCCTGAGGAACTTTACCAGTTCTTTCTCTACTTTCTCTAAAATACAATATACTTGCCTTCTCCAGAAGGGTGAAGCAAGATGGCCATGTTCATTTTGTAATGCTGAGTGAACTTTTTCAATACAACTTAGAGTTTCAAGTTCTAAGGATGTTGAAATTAATCATGACAGTTAATTCTATCATTTTAGACCTCATTGTAAATACCTTCACTCATAGGATAAAAGAGGAGGTTCTCTCTTCTATTTTCTTTGATTATTTCCAAAATTAAAGGGCCTCCTATCCCTTTGAAGACGTTCATCTCTAGAAAATGAGACAGCGTATCCCACAAAATGTTCTTCTCTGGGGGGGTTCCTCATGTCTTCATGTTTATAGGCTATGTTAACCAGTTTGATGAAAATATTTCAAATTGTATATGAAACCAACACATTGTACCCCATGACTGCATTAATGAACACAACCATGATTTAATAAAAAAAAAAAAAAGGATGAAGTAGATGTCCTTATAAGTACTCCTCAAATTCCACTAGCCTTTGGTACAAATAACAGTCCTGTTTGATTTCCTTACTTGAGGCTTTCAATCACATAGGATTATAAAGAGCTGTTAGAAAGCTCTTTACAAATAAGACATATCTTGCAATAACAAAGTTCTTTACTCTTATCAAATGTTAAATCTTTCTGGATTTAACATTTGCTCGGTGCCTATTGCTCAGTGGCTAGGGTGCCAACCACATACAGTGAAGCTGGTGGGTTCAAATCCAGCCTACGCCTGCCAAACAACAGTGACAACTACTACAACAACAACAAATCTTTCTGGAGTATCTAGGTCCAGAGAAGAAATACAATAGCTTAAAAAAATATTAGAGCTGGTAATATTTATGGGTACACTTATTTTTTACAGTCCATCCTTCACCTTACAAAACATCCAGACTGGGTAACAATAATGCATTTTCCAGATAAGAAACCCAAAGCCTGGGCTAGAAAGTGAGGTTCCCAAGGACACATAGCTAAGAAGAACTGGAACAGGAATAGAACCATATTTTCTGATGTCTGGCCCCCTCTTCTTTCCATCACACCCCAACATCTTTCTACAACTTTAGTGATAGTTTATTCTCCATCATGTAGTGGTGCTTCTCCAAACAGGGATTATTTCTGACTCCTGGGAGGAACACTATGGAGTGTGGTAGTGACAGCGTCATCAATATGATGACAGATGTCATCAATATGACGATTCATCAAAGATTCTCTTCCAGCTATTAATCCTTCTCACTTCCTCTTTCCTCATCTTCTACACATGCCATGACCTTGAAATGAGACCACAACTAAAAGTCTTCAAGCAACATTTTTGTTAAAGAAAGAATTGATTAATAGTACTTCTTAAGAATGTGTGGATGAAAATGCTTCCTTTGTTTATTAGAAGGTGACACAATGAATAGTGTGTTTCTTCTGTCTTGGGTCAGAAGGTTTTGCAGCTCCATAGGCAATGACGGGATTTCTGATAACACAAAGGCATGTCAATACAATTGTTTAAGAAGTAAATTTATAGGGATATGGCATTATTTCTTTGTACTCCATTACAATGTAAAATGCTTTGACACTCTTCATCATTATGAAGCCCATTCGTCTTTGCAACGTCCTTAACCAAGGATGGATCAATGACCAGGCTGGCTATAGAATCCCTTCCCTAATGCCCATAAAACCTCACTGTACTTTTCTAAAATAAATAACCCTTTCCTTGAAGTCCTAGAGTATTCAATTCAAATCTCAGTCTAACTTATTTTTTATTGCAATTTTCTCTTCACTTATCAATTTCCTTCACTTGTCAATCTTTTTCACTCAGTCACGAGGGTAGTGGACATTTGTTACTTGACTTTAAAATTCTATCACTGAGCATTGTGCATTGTGGCAAGTAGGTTCTCTATAAAAGAAAATATAAGGAAGAGAAGGAGAGAGGGAGGAAGGAAAGGAGGGAGGGAGAGAGCGAGGGAGGGAGGGAGGAAGGAAGGAAGGAAGGAAGGAAGGATGGATGGATGGATGAATGGATGGATGGACTATACCATTTTATTTCATCAGGAACCATTACATTCCTGAGCACCTGTAGTACAGAAACTATTTTGTGCATGAGGGCTTGATTCAGATGCATGCTGGTGATAAGTCTGAGCAGCATGCTATTGAGTGATGTGGTAGACGGGATGAATTTACACACATCTGTGGGGAAAAATGCATATCATCAAAATGTCTGAATTTATCTAAATACATGACTTGATCTTATTGGTTATAAGTTTAAGTGCAAAGACCTCGGATTTTGAATCTTACATTTATATCTCTGAAAGCATAGACTACAGAGTGGTTTGATAATATAGACTTAGTCTGTAAATAATTGGCTAAGTAATGATATTAAATGGATTTTCTTTAAAAATTGACACTGTGTGGCAAGTTTTAATCATGAGGTTTTGGTTAATTTTTTTTTTTCCATCTTCAAGTGAATAACCTGATTCTTCATACACTAGAATTACAGTTATTCCATGTATAAGTCTATGAGATAAGCTATTTTACACTATTAATGTAAAATAAAATATATATCTAAAAGGACTTTTGTAGCTCCAAGGAGATCAAATAATTGCATCCATAATTTTCCTGGTTATTAGTGGCAAGATGCAAAGAGGAACCTTTGATCTGTTTGACCTTGTGACTCCTGAATCCCCAGGCAAAACACTCTTTTCTACCCTGGCTGCCAAACTGTTGTATGTGTGAGCAAGTCAAGTGCTGCTCAGCACTTTCTACAGTAGCCAAAATGTAAATCATTATCACCATTAAGCAGTTATTGAATGTCTCCGTATGTGTAATGCTGAAGAGTAAGTTTCAGAGCTCTGGTCCTGGTCTTCTATGAGTTTATATATCTTCTTGGGCAAGGCAGTGAAAACTGAATTGGAAATCTGGTTATAACTTACACAGGAACATTTTTAGCAAAGCCAGCAAGAATAAAATTTGTCACATTGTATACCAGGAACTTTTGGGGGGGAAAAGTAAATTATTCACTCAAGTGCATGGATTCGAAGCATTTGAGAGTATTAGAGTTGTCCTATTTGTTCTCCAGTAGGAAACTTGATCCGATGTGAGTGACTTGGATGGGCTTAGATCCAAGAATTAAGACTACTATTTCCAGTGCATCCACCAACTCAGCAAGGCTTCCTTCACTGTGCTCGGGGAAGGGCCAACCTCAGGGCACATAAGGCCACACTAGCTGTCCCTAAGTGGCCCTATGTATGAGGAAAATCAGGTCCTCTGAAATATAATGCATATATATGCAATATAATGTATAACTCTTCAATAGACCAGAATCCCAGATTGGTGGTATGTGATGGAGACAATGGAAAAAAGATAAGTCAGCACAGACAGGGTTATCTTGAATGTTTCTCAGGCCTGACTAGCTTCTATACATTCATTCTTTTAATCCAACAAGTATTTATTGAAGAGTTGCTATGTACAAGGCATTATTCTAAATACTGGGGCAATATGAAGCATATAACAAACTCTCCCTCATGGGACTTACTTTCTGGGGGAGAAGGTGTATGCCTGCAGGAACCCTTCAAAGCACTCATTGAGCTTCCCTAGTTTTCTGCAACTGACCATGGATTTCCCTTCCAACTGTTAGTTATCTTGGCCAAAGGAATTCAGGTGAGAAGTAAAGGACATAAGACACAAGGGAGAATGCTTATTCAAGCTTAGCACAATCAGAGTTATCCTCCTGAAGAATAAAATCTTATTCCTGGTGTAACTTTGTGGTAGGCAGTGAGTATATTAAGTTAGAGGTAAGGCTCCAGAGTTAGATTCTTTGGGCTTGAATCTTGGCTCTGCTACTGACTAGCTACATATTAGAAAAGAAGTTTCTCAAACTATCTGCATTTCATTGTCCTTATTTGTAAAGTGGGAATAACATCAATAGCTACTGTACAGAGTTAACTGTGAAGATTAAATGTGGTTATATATGTAAAGCGTGTGGCATAATGTGCAAGCTTCGCTTTATTTTTCAGTACTACTTATTCTGATTATGCTGGTTTAGGATGTGTCCAAGCTACCTTACTGATCACATATGTTCAGCTCTGTTCTAACTTGCTCAAGGTATAGACCAGTTTTGTACATCATTCTCTTTCCTGTGGTTCTACACACAGCATGGGAAAGATAGTCCAACTGTTGTTAATAAAATGAATCAAATATCATTTATATGGTGTTGGTATTGCTGAGCAGATCATACAGTGTATTATTTCATCTTACATTTCACCTTTTCACTTTGGTTCATTGTTCCTCTTTTCTTCTCCATTAGTCAGCTCTCCATTAGCCAGCGATCTCAGGCAGATCTATCTCCCCTCATTTAAAAAAAAAAAAAACAAAAAAAAACCTAAGTAACCTCACGCCTGTAATCCTAGCACTCTGGAAAGCTAAAACAGATGGATTGCTTGAGCTCAGGAGTTCTAGACCAGACTGAGCAACAGTGAGACTCAGAGTCTACTAAAAACAGCAAAATTAGCCAGACATCATGGCAAACACCTGTAGTCTGCACTATTCACTACTCAGAAGGCCAAGGTGAGAGGATCATTTGAGCCCAGGAGTGATCACTTGAGCTATGATATCATGGCACTCCACCAAGGGCAACAAAATGAGACTCTGTCTCAAAAAATAATAATAAAATTAAATTAAAATTAAAATGGCCAATTGTACTCCAATGATCAAGTCTTGCTTAGCTATCTTTTGTCATATCTCTTTGTTCATTCACTTGCTTTTATTCCTACCTTCGCTGTCTAGGATCTTATAATTTCATGGCCTTTATTAGTGAAATTGTGTCTGATTCAGATTATGGATGCTGAATATTTAGTTTGTACCCATTAACTAAGAGAAACTGGGAGCCATTTATCATCACATAAAAAATACATGATATTTATTTAACATATATCCATTTAATCCATAGAAGAGTTTCCTCTGCCTACATATCCCAGGGAAGAGAAAGGAGGCACAGATAAGATATTTGAGAATTTTCCTAAATTTTCTCCCTCTTTTTACTTCATAAATGAGAAAGGCAGACTCAATTTATAATCTAAAGATAGTAGATATCTGTCATATACTGTCATATTCAGGAATCACTTTCTCATCTGTGAATAATGTAACTTTGTAAAACAAAAAGGATTTGTAAGTCAAAACCTTTACAATGATATTGAGTTGATCAGAGTTCAAGAAGATTCTCTTTGTCTCGACTTTCTTAAATAACTTTAAAGCACTAGCCCTCTCATCTTGAGAGTAACTTTGACAAAGTTATTTTTTTCACAGCTTAATCCAGATCAACACTTAATTATCAATTTGTTCCATTTCACTTTGTGGACACTCTATCTCCACAAGTGACTACAAATAGAAATATCTAGGAAACTTCTAAAACAAAATTTATCTTGAACTTCTGGAAAAGATAAAGCAATGGGGAACAGATTTATCCTCCTAAATCAAATAAATAAAGAGTGGGAAAAATTAAACAGTGTCATTCAAACTGTTAAACAGTTTGAATGTGTTTGAAAGTGTCAAACAATTAAAGATGATGATAAATGTTAAAAGAAAAACTTTAGACAAATTAAATTCAACACAGTTTATTTAAGCAAAGAATAGTTCATGAATCAGGCAGCACCCTGAACAAAGAGGTTTAGAGAGCACCATCCCAGCAATGAGGAAGCAATATTTATAGGCAGAAAAAAGATATACAGAAACAGCTTGATTGGTTATAGGTCAGCATTTATCCTATATAGACATGCACTGATCAATTGGAAGCCTATAATTGGTTGTAACTGTGATTAGCTGAGACTCAGCCACTTGTTACAAGAATGTATTGTTTAGTTAGGTAACAGTTTGTTAACATACTGAATTAAGTTGCAGTTCAGTATAAAGGAATTTAAAGTACCCAGGCATCTTTAAGGAAACTTTAATTTAATTTGACATGACAAGATGGAAAACAAATGAGACAAAGTCAATGACTATCCTGGCTTACTGCCTGGAGAAAGTTTGAGGAAGTGGCATAGGCAAGAGGAACCTAGGCAAAGCTCTGCAGTCTCCTGATCAGAGTCTTTGAACTAGAACTTCAGGGATGTCAAGAAAACTATAGTTCACACTGGAGAATGCAGTACAGGAGAGAGCTCCAGATGAGGACAAACCCTGGAGACCTGCACAGGGTACAGCATGAATATAAAGAAACTACCCATCACTAGGGGAAGAACTGCTATGACAGATTATAGATTTATATGCCCAGAACTCAGAGAGGGCTGGACATATTATCTGTCCCTAATCATCAGAGGGCAAAACTTCTTGAGGAAGAATTGGTTAAAGTACTAATAATGGTTTTATGTCAGTAGTACAAGAAATTAACCTTGAATTAAAAATTCAGTGCTGGTCCAATATAACAAAGCTTAAAAACAAAACCCAAAAGGATCAAACTGTTTTCAAGTGACTTAACCACACCCCAGAACAAAATTTTCTGGCATATTATTGGTAGGAATATAAAAATATATCTCAATGAACAAAATTAAAAAGTCTAAATGTCTGGCTTCTAATAAAAAATTAACATGTATGCAAAGAAGCAAGAAAATGCTATCAGTAATGAACTAAAAAAAATTAATCAGTTGAAACTGATCCAGAAATGACACAGATGACAGAATTAGAAGACAAACATATTAATTAAAACAGTTATAATTCATTCCATATGTTCAAGAAGGTGGAAAAAAGATTAAAAATATTAAATTTTTAATTAGATACATGGAAGATACATAAAAAACCTCAAATACACTTATTAAAGACAAAAATTATAATGTCGGAGAAGAAAGGCACATTGGATGGAAATAATGGCAGATTAGGGTAGGAGTCAAGATTGCCAACTAGAAGCCACATTTTCCAGAGGCTCTGGTCCAGAAGGAGAGATATTGGACTGAAGTGGACTAAGAGAATCCAAGGGTGAGGAGCTGACCACAGGGAGAAGAAAGTGAGGTACACATCATCCCCACTGAGATAATGTAAAATCAGGTATGGGGTGACTAGTCAGAAGGCTCCTATTGCCAAGAAGATGGGAGATCCACCCACCCCCCGACAACTGCGAGGTCCACAGCAGGTTTTCCATGAGTGAGCAAGGAACAAGGGACCTCTTACCTCACCCCATGAGAGAGTCACTATGTCTTGTTCCTCTGGGACAACACCTGGGAGGTTCCATCTCTGAGCCCAGGCCCCATCCTGCCAGAAACAAAAGTGAACAGATATTTTCTCCATAATCTCAAACTTACAGCTCACTCTACACTCAACTCCCTGGTTGCTTGAAGAACTGCCCCCTGCAGAGGACAGAGTGTTTTGTGAGTTGGCTGAGAGACCAGTAGATTGCGTGGGCACTGAGCTGCTACATGGAAATAGTAGCTCTGCAGTTCTGACTTTGGCAGGGAGAGAGATGAACTTTCCTGACTACCTTTCCCTCTAGAAAAGACCATTCTCCATCCCCCTGGGAATTCTCAGACAAATCTGCCCATAATTTTTTGCTTAGCAACCCTCTGAACTCTTTGAGTGGATTACACCATAATCCTACCAAAATTTCAAAGAGGAACTAGTACCTATCTTGCATAATCTACTCCAAAACATAGAGGAGCAAGGAATCGTCCTTCCTTCTACAAAGCATTCTACAAAGCAAATATCAACCTGATTCTAAAACCAGGAAAGTACCCAACAAAAAAAGAAAACTGTAGACCAATATCATTAATGAATATTGATGCAAAAATATTCAATATGATCTTAGCAAGCAGAGTACAGCAACACATTAAAAAAGTTATACACCATGGTCAAGTGGGTTTTATCCCAGGGATGCAAGATTGTTGGCTCAACATATGTAAATCCATAAATATAATTCACCACATAAATAAAAAACTAAAGACCATATGATTCTCTCAATTGATGCAGAAAAAGGCTTTTGACTACATCTATCATCCTTTCTTGATAAGAACACTTAAGAAAACAGGCATAAGGGAAGTGCCTGTGGCTCAAAGGAGTAGGCTGTTGGCCCCATATACTTGAGGTGGTGGGTTCAAACCCAGCCCCAGCCTAAAACCACAAAACAAAATAATAAAATAAAAAAAATAAAATTCATTTAAAAAAAAGCATTAGTGAAGAAATTCTGGCAAAAAGATAGCTGAAGAAACCCATGAGTAATCTTGCATATGAGGCCCACAGAACTAAGATGGTCACATGTTCCAGTTTATGCCAGTTGTCCCAGCATAATTTTTTTTGAGGC
>CAUYQV010084059.1:0-21385 GCA_963574575.1 Galagoides demidoff
ATGTGTGTGCTGAGTACGTTCATACAAATTACTTTCTCTCTCAGTAAAGGAGAAAACTGGGTCCCAGACATGCTGCCCTGCTCACCTTACCTCACACTGTGAGAGACAGAGCCCGGATGTGAACGCGTGTCTTCTATTCTATCACAGTACCCTTTCTTCATTTATTTTCCTTTTTTAAAAAATTTCGAACTATTTCAAAGAGAAAAGTGCAAAAAACAACATATCGTACTCTGTTTTAAGACACCAAATTTATCAAATTGTAATAACTTACCATATTTGTTTTACCTGAAAATGTTTGAGAGTTCTGTGTTGTTTGAAGGGGGAGGGTTGTTTTTTTTTTTGGCCAGGGCTGGGTTTGAACCTGCCACCTCCGGCATATGGGGCCAGCGCCCTACTCCTTTGAGCCACAGACGCTGCCCCTTGTGGGGGGGGAGTTTATTGCTACATTCACTTTAATAATTGTTATTGATTTACTAAGCTTATTGACATGGTCTCATAAAATTGTTCACTTCATCGACATTTTAAAATCTGGATGCAAAATGTTTTTCACAACATCTGCTTCCTATTTCTTACATTTTATATTCTCTATGCAATTATGACCCAATTGTTTATGTCAGTATTATTATTTATTTGCCTTTTTTTTCTTCTTGCCCACTTCATCAATGTTGTTAAAGGGTTGTGCGTTTTTATTATTTCATTTTCCAAAGCAAGAGCTTTGGAGTTTATTAATATCCTTAATTGTTTCTTAATTCCTATTAATTTTTTTCTTCTATCTAGCTTGGTTAGATTTGCTCTTTTTGTGTCCTTAGTTAAATGAGTTAAATGCTTTTAAGTCGCTTATTTGTACTCTCTCCCTTTAGATGGGATGTTAAACTGATATGAATGAAGGATTATCATTCATTTCTAAGTATTTTGCAAATTTCATTTCTTTTTTTACCCCCTAAGTTATTTAGGAATTCATTTTAAGTATATGCTCTGTCCAAAGTGCACTTTTAATTTATAATAAAATTGTCTAGACAAATAATGTGACTTGTATATTATTGATTTGTTGAAAAATGTGAGCCTTATTTGTGACTGAATACTCGGTCAGTGGTTTCAAATGTTCCATGAATATACATCATCTGTTACTCTCCGATGTGTGCACACACGTATCGCATTAAGTTTATTGATTTTTAACTTTTTTTTCACATTAGGATACTATAAATTTCACTGTTTTTTGGTCTCCAATTCCCTGATTTTTAACAATGTGTAGAGCTATGTAACCACCACCGTGATCAGGTCATAGATGGTTATATTACTTCCAAATTCCCCCTTGTGCTGTCTCTTTGTATTCACATCTTCCCCGTATCGGTAACCCCTGGTAACTACAGCTATGTTCTCTGTCACTATAGTCTTTTCTGTTTTAAAATATCCCATAAATGAAATCATACAGTATGCACCCTTTTGAGATTGGCTTATTTCACCCAGCATGATGCCTCTGAGATGTGGCCAAGCTATTGCACACAGCAATAATTTATTCTTCTTCAATGGTGATTCTACCGTTCACTTTTCCATTCACTTACTGAAGGACAGTTGAGTTGTTTCCAGTTTGGGGCGATTATAAATAATGCTGCTATAAACATTCAGGCACGATTTTCATTACTCCAGATTAAACAGTCTGGAGTGGATAGGCAGATCACACAGTAAGTATGTGGGTCACTATACAGAAACTGCCGAATGGTTTCCCAGGGTGGTGGACCATGTGGCATTTCTACCAGCAATGTATAAGAGTTGTCAGGTGGCTTCTTTTTTTTTTTAAGCTTACTTTCTAACACTTAACTATTGTTGGTATTTTTTGTTGAAGCCATTCTATAATAACAGGTGTGCAGTGGCATCTCATCATGCTATTAATTAATTAACATTTCCTAACAGCTGCTGATACTGACAACTTTTCATCTGGTTATTAGTATTAGTGTATACTCCTTGGCAACGGGTCTGTCTGTTCAAAACTCTTGCTCTGTTTTTATTTAGGTTGCTTATTTTCTTATTTTCTAACTTAGAAATTCTTTGCAAATATTTTCTCTTAATGTTTCACTTATTTTGCCCTTCTCTTATCAGGATTTTTCTCAGAGACAAAGTTTCAGATGTGATGAACTCTATTTTACCTATATTTTATACTCTATGCTTTTTGTATCCTGTTTAAAAACCTTTGTCCATCCCCAGGTTGTGAATATTTTTCCTATGTTTTCTTCTAAAAATGTAATCATTTTGAGTCACATTGATTTATATGATAAATTTTTGGTTAAATTTTGTATAAAATTTTTTGCGGTGCTGCCTGTTGCTCAGTGGGTAGGTAGTCCCAACTACTTGGGTGGCTGAAGCAAGAGAATCGCCAAAGCCCAGGAGTTGGAGGTTGCTATGAGCTGTGACTCCATGGCACTCTATCAAGGATAATAAAGCGAGACTCTGTCTCTAATTAAAAAAAAAAAATGCGGCTTGGTGCCTGTGGCTCAATCAGCTAAGGCGCCAGCCATGTACACCTAAGGTGGCGGGTTTGAATCCCCAGCCCGGGCCCGCCAAACAACAATGATGGCTGCAACCAAAAAATGGCCGGATGTTGTGGCGGGCGCCTGTGGTCCCAGCTACTTGGGAGGCAGAGGCAGGAGACTCGCTTGAGCCCAGGAGTTGGAGGTTGCTGTGAGCTGTGATGCCATGGCACTCTACCCAGGGGGACAGCTTGAGGCTCTGTCTCAAAACAAACAAACAAACAACAAAAAACCCCCCAAACAAACAGAAATGACCTTCTGAAGCTGAAGGACTGTGGGAAATTGAGAAAATAGGGCGGAGGACAGCGCTAAGGAGATAACAGGGATATGTTGCACATCAAGCCGAGAATCCTTTGGAGTTTGCCTTACAGGATCCCTAAGTGGATCTAAGACAGGGAGTGAGAGAGACACTGGGGCTCAGCCTCTCCTCCATCTTCCCTGGGGCAGGTGTCTGGAACATGCTGAGAGCAGCAGTGGCAGTGTGCATCCAGCTAGCAGGGGGCCTTCTGGCTCCGGACCAGAGGAGAAACAGCGTGGGAGTAGGGAGAGGGGACAGTAGGGACTAATGCCACAAGGAATGAGGCCTTTCACGGTCAACTGTTCCTTCCCACTCTGCCCTGGGCCCTTGGACAGGGGATACTTTGGACGTCCAGCTGCCCACTCTGGAACACGGAGGCCTCAGGTTGGGAAGTGAGCGTGCTACTCCTCAGCTGGCTGCAGCCTGGCTTTCGCCCAGACTGGTCTCCCTGCCCAAGCGGCTCTTGGCTTTGATGAGAAATTCTGTTATCTCAGGAGGAGAAAGAACCTCAAACAGGAAGTCCAGCAGGTTATCACTCTCTTCTGCCCTAAGAGGTGGCTCACAATATGCTCCGATGTGATCACTGATAAAATATTAACAGGTTGTTATCAGGCACAGTGATAGAGGCTGTAATCTGACCACCTCCTCCCACCCACAACCCACCACTTTTCTGGGAATTGCAGCTCCAGGATTCCTACTAAACTCTCTCTTACAAGTTCCTCCTATAGGCTTCACTGCACCAGAAAACAAGCAGGAAGCCACCATGCAAGGGCACATCATCAAGTCCCTTTTAGGAGGGTGCTGCTGCTTGCCTGTCCTCCCTGAAGTCCCATTCTTCCAGGACATAGTCTCACCACTTCACAAGTCACCTCCTACTGACTTTGAAGAACATTTTTTTTTTCAAATGGTCATGACCTGGTGGAATAACACTGAGAATGCTCATAGGATTTTATTATTTATTTATTTATTTAATACAGAGTCTTAAGCTGTCACCCTGAGTAGAATGCCATGGCATGATAGCTCACAGTAACCTCCAACTCTTGGGCTCAAGCGATCCTCTTGCCTCCATTTTTCTATTTTTAGTAGAGATGGGGACTTTTGCTTAGGTTGGTCTTGCACCTGTAAGCTCAAGCAATCCACCCACCTTAGCCTCCCACAGAGCTAGGATTACAGGCATGAGCCACCACGCCCGGCCTGCTCACAGGATTTTAAAAAGATAGTAGAGGGGCCGGGCATGATGGTTCACACCTGTAATCCTAGCACTCTGGGAGGCCGAAGTGGGTGGATTGCCCGAGCTCACAGGTTCCAGATCAGCCTGAGCCAAAGCGACACCTCCTCTCTAAAAATAGCCGGGCATTGTGGCAGGTACCTGTAGTCCCAGCTACTCAGGAGGCTAAGGCAAGAGAATCACTTGTGCCCAAGAGTTTGAGGTTGCTGTGAGCTGTTACCCCAGAGCACTTTACTGAGGGTGACAAAGTGACACTCTGTCTCAAAAAAAAAAAGTTAGTAGAGACTATAATGGGATATGCAATGAGCTGCCGAATGAGTATGAGTGTAGCAAGCAACCCTGCTTTTGAATGCTTTATCAGGCACAGTGATAGAGGCTGTAATGTGACCACCTCCTCCACAGTGCTCCTATTCTCCAGCAGGCTTTCAAAGTCTGCGATATTTGACAGAACTGTAATACCACAGCACTCTACAGATTCAAAGTCTGCGATATTGACAAAGTTCTGTGGGGGAGAAAGGCTAGGTACAGCAAAAGTACAAAGGGAAGATGTTCTTAGCAGCCTCTTGATAAATAAACCTGAATTTATTTCTGGGATTACCCAACGGGATGAAAGAGTACGGAGCAGCAACCTCACCCAAGGTATCTGATGATATTGTGAAGACCTGTGACCTCCATCCCCTGGGCTGTGGACTGGTACTGGCCTGTGGCCTGTTCCTAATAGGCTACACTACAGGAGGTGAGGGGCAAGCAAGTGAAACTTCATCTGTATTTATAGCTCCTCCCCATCACGGCCTTCACTGCTTCACCTCTGCCTTCTGTAGGATAAGCGGTGGCATTCAATTCTCATGGGAGAGCAAATTTTAATGTCAACTGCACATGGGAGGGATCTAGTTTGCACAGAACCATTCACCTCCCCCCACCGTCAGTGGATAAATTGTCTTCTATGAAACTGGTTCCTGTTGTCAAAAAAGGTATGGACTGCTGGTGAAGACGTCACTCCTTTGGTTTAAAGGCAAAGAATGCCTTGATTAAAAAGCAAGTATGGCGGGGTGGGGGGGGGCGCCTGTGGCTGAAGGAGTAGGGTGCCGGCCCCATATGCTGGAGGTGGTGGGTTCAAATCTGGCCCCAGCCAAAAACTGCAAAAAAAAAAAATAAAAAAGTATGAGAGGCAGCCTTGATGGCTCACACCAATAATCCTAGTACTCTGGGAGGTCAAGGCAGGTAGATTGCTTGAGCTCATGAGTTCAAGAACAGCCTGAGCAAGAGCGAGACCCCATCTCTAAAAAATAGCCAGGCACTGTGATGGGTGCCTGTAATCCCAGCTACTTGGGAGGCTGAGGCAAGTGAATCACTTGAACTCAGGAGTTGGAGATTGATGTAAGCTATGACACCACTGCACTCTACCCAGGGCAACACAGTGAAACTTTGTCTCAAAAAATGAATAAAAATAAAAAAAAATATATAAAACAAGTATGTTTTCCGGGTAAAACAACACATTTGGCCACAGATCAGCCATTTACACTAGAATTTGCAGCCATTTCTCAGTTTAACTCTAAAAGGAGCCAGAAGAAGAGTCTGAGGCCTTTAAGAGATAGACAAGCAATTTAGAGCAAAAGGACTCAGGAATTTGGGGAATCAGAGGATGCATCTGAATAACATCCTCTTCAACTAAATGATTCAAAAATGGAGATGAGGTAGAAATCAAGAAAAAAGCAGGCAGGATGAGAAAGGTGGTGCCTGGTGGCAATTCCAGAGGCACCTCATGTGGTTAATTTTACTCCTCTGTGTGTAATAATAAACCAATATGTTCTCAAGTGTCACTTTCTCACTCCCCAAGAGACTTGCCCAACTCAGCACTGTCTGGGGAGGGAGGATTCAAAGCAGCCAGTGAGAACACCCACAGGCAGGGGACAAGAAGTCCAAGACCTCCTGGAGTGTAAGAGTAGGATCTCATGGCTGTTTTTTTTTTTGTTTTTGTTTTTTTGTTTTTCTTTTTTAATCAGGAGAGCTGCCAAGCAACAGCTCTGAGTGAAAAACTCAGTCAAGAGGAAATGAATTTCCACGTTCTTTGGAAGGATATTTGTTACATAAGTGAACAATTTCCTGATCATGAGGGCAGTTAAACATTGTGTGGGGACTGTGGAACTTTCTTCCTTGGAAAGTCCTATTAGTATGGGCTAGTTCTAGCATTTTCCCATCACAAGGAAGAAGATGAGACTACTCATTTTTAAGGCAGTTTGTGTGTGTAATGAGCAGAAAGCTTGGACTCTGAACTTAAGACATACCTGGTTTGGATTTTGCCTCTGCACGCTCTAGATGGGTGGCCTTTGGGAAAGCCACTTCAATTCACTACACTTTAGTTTTCTCATCTATAAAATGGGGATGACACCGGTCTCTAAGTGTGGTCGTGGCCCGTAATAGGTCTTAACAAATGATTAACTTATTACCTAAGTATAATGGTGACCTAAAGGGTAGGGTCAGATTCGCACCACACTGTGTGTGTCTTTGAAGAATGGGGTCAGACAACAAAGTGTATTTTCTATACCGGATTTGAATCTACACTAGCAACAGGTAGTCTTTCCCAGGTCCAAATTTGTCAAGGTTCTTAGCAAATGTCTAAATGCCTTGAAGTCCTTGAATAGGCTCCCACTCATAATATTCTAAGCCAGGGCTAAAGCAGACTCGAGATGTTGGAGAGGAAAGGGACGGTGATGGCTCTTTTACCTTCATCCAGATCTGCGAAAATCTGGATGGAACAGAAGCATGATTAACCAGGTCCATGGCTAGAGAAAAACAGCTCAGTACGAAGGAACCACAGACTGTGGCTAACTTTCCAAACTTAGGGACAATTAGGGAGATTTCAATAGCCACTTTTCTATTATTATTTTTTTGAGATAAGCAACTCACTCTGTTGCTTTAGGTTAGAGTACCATGGAGTTAGCCTAACTCATGGCAACCTCAAACTCCTGGGCCCAATCAATCCTCCTGCCTCAGCCTCCTGAGCAGCTGAGGCTACAGGTGCATGCCATAACACCTGGCTAATTTTTGTTTTTAGTAGAGAAGGGGGGGTCATACTCTTGCTCAGGCTGGTCTTGAACTCCTGAGCTCAAGGGATCCTCCTGCCTTGGCCTCCCAGAGTGCTAGGACCACAGGCCTGGTGGCAACTTTCCTATTGTTAAGCAGATTCACCATCAGCTCCATTTTGTTCCTTATGCTTTAAGTTGAATAATGAACTCTGGGGGCTCCTGTATTTACCCCTAGCTGTTTTGCAACTTTGCTTATCTGGAAAACCCTCCCCACACAACTCCACTTTCCAATCCTTCATGTTTCCAGGGCCTATCTGGAAGACCAGACCTTCTGGGAATACTTTCCTGAGCCTCTGCCTAAAGTTGTCTTGCTTGCCTTTGAGCATACAATGGGCTGATTTATGGAGAGTGTTTGGTATATAGAACATATCCAAAACATTTGCACTATTTTATCTTTTTTTTTTTTTTTGAGATGGAGCCTCAAGCTATCCCCCTGGATAGAGTGTCATGGCATCACAGCTCACAGCAACCTCCAACTCTTGGGCTCAAGCGAGTCTCCTGCCTCAGCCTCCCAAGTAGCTGGGACCACAGGCGCCTGCCACAACGCCCGGCCATTTTTTTGGTTGCAGCCATCATTGTTGTTTGGCGGGTTCTGGCTGGGGATTCGAACCCGCCACCTTAGGTGTATGTGGCTGGCACCTTAGCCACTTGAGCCACAGGCGCCGAGCCGCACTATTTTATCTTAAAGTGGGTTGGGGCGTTCTGGTGATAAGCATCAAAACTTTGGTTTTGGGGTGGAGGCCAGTAACAAATTTCCTTTGCAGATTTTATTTTTCATTGGAAAATAAACGCTATGTCTCAATGACTAAAGCTTTCATATACACCAGACTATCTGAGTAAGCTCTCTTTTCAATTGTCTATTTATTACTCAAACATGTGCCTTAACTTTTGATTTGGAAAGTCTAGTTCTTAAATGTCCTCTCTGCCTAATAGAAATCATGAGTTAGAGATGTCCTTGTCATGAAGCATACATCATTCCAGAAAATTATACTTGACTTAGCCTGAGCTCACACCAGCACTCCTTGAGCAGACCCTCATGCTTCCCTCCTAATAAAGTACTACAGAAAGGGATTTCAATTCACAGTACAGAATTCTGAAAGATATTCTATCTGGGGATTATATGTGGGAACTAAGAGCTTGACAATTAAGTCTCTGCCTGTGAATTGTTAGCTCAGATGATTTGCAATCACTGAACCTGGACAAGTAAATCCTCCTGTCCCCTGGAGCCATAAGTGTCTGGCCTTGTCCTCTGGCAGGTGCCCATTTGTTCATCCAACAAGCACAGACTGACCTCTTAACATGTGCCCAGGAGCTGTTTCCGAAGACTTGTTCTGTCTGGCCCTCGCTTGCTCTTTCGTCTCTTGAAATAAACTATCGCTCTCAGAAAAGGGAACAGATGCTTTCTCCATTTTTTTTCTTTTAGTTTTTATTTTTATTTTTATTTTTTGTGTTAAGACATTTATATTCTACATTTAGAGAGATTCACATGTACCCTTATAGGATGAACCATAGGCATGATCCCACCAATCACCCTCCCTCCACCCACCCTCCATCCTCCCCTCCCTCTCCCCATATTCCTGGACTAAAATTGGGTTATAGTTTTCCTATGAAAGCTGTATGTTAGTTTCATAGTAGGGCTGAGTACATCGGATATTTTTTCTTCCATTCTTGAGATACTTTGCTAAGAAGAATATTTTCCAGTTCCATCCATGTAAACATGAAGGAGGTAAAGTCTCCATCTTCTCCTTTTAGTTTTTGCTCTCAAAATCTGGTCTCTACAGCATTCTCCTGGTTATATTCTGTAGTTCTCAGCATTTAAAGATTGCACACAAACAGCTGGGTGTGTTGGCTCATGCTTATAATCCCAGTACTTTGGGAGACTGAGGCAAGAGGGTCACTTGACACCAGGAGTTTGAGACCAGCCTGGACAACACAATGAGATCTGTCTCTAAAATAAATGCATGCAAAAAAATAAATAAATGCATGCCAGGGTGCATCCTTTTGGTAATTTTCAGAATGTGTGTAGTAAGGAATATCCATATTGCTTTCCTCCTTCGGTAGGCTTTTAAACTATTTGTAACAAAGATTAGCTAAAGAGAAACACGAGGCCACTCCAGCTCACATTGGTGGCTCCCCCACTTTTTCTTTTTCTTGAGACAGATTCTCACTCTGTCACCTGGGGTTGAGTGCCATGGCATCAAAGCTCACAGCGACTTCCAACTCTTGGGCTCAAGAGATTCTCTTGTCTCAGCCTCCTGAGTAGTTGGGACTACACGAGCCCGCCACAATGCCTGGCTATTTTTTAGACTGGGTCTCAATCTTGCTCAGGCTGGTCTTGAACTCCTGAGCTCAGGCAATTCACCCACCTCAGTATACCGGAGTGCTGGGATTATAGGCATGAGCCACTGCACCCAGCCATATTGGTGGCTTCTTATGACCTGCAGCACTTAGTCTTTTGCTTTCCAAGATCAATGTCCAGGATTCTTATATGCCTGACCTATGCTATATTGATTCAACCATTTCTATGAACCAAGTACTTTTTTAGACCCTTGAGCTGAAGATATGAACAAAACACATCATTTATTTATTATCATTCATTTATTGATTACCTACTATATCCGAGGTTTTATGATAAACTCTAGAATACAGTGGTTGGCAGAAACAGGCATGACCCTTCCCCTCATGGAACTTACTAGTGAAGGAGGCAGACAGGGAGCATGGGTGATGTGTAACACTGTGTATCACACAGCACACAGTAGGTACCCAATAAATACCTGTTGAATGAGTGCAAGGAAATGACCAAATAAATTGTGAAAAGTGCTATGAATTGAAGAAATCAGGAAACAGTTATAGAATGAAAGGGTAGTTAGAGACAAAAGGCTGCCAGGGAAGGCCTGAGGAAGGAACACACCAAGAGCTGAAGGGTGAGGACAGCCAGACATATGCCAAGACTGGAGATGTGTGAGTACTACAGTGGAGGGAGCAGGAAGGGTAAAATGTTCCAGGAGCAGGGACAGTAGAGTTAAAGACTCTGAGGTATGACCTTGACATGTTTCAGTGAAAAAAACCACAGTGAGCCAGTGGGAAAGTGGGGTATGACAAAGAGTCGCGTGAGACAAAGCAGAAGAGGTGGCGGGGATCTTGTTAAGACATTGCAACAGGTTTGGATTTTATTTTAAGAGCAATGAGAAGTCATTTAAGGGCTTTAAACAGAGGAATCCCATCATCTCACTTTTTAAAAACCCCTGTCTGTAGCTAAGACAATTGTGAGAGCAAGAGTGGGCACAGGACTCCAGATAGGAGTTAGAACCATCCATGGGAGAGAATGGTAGTTTGCATTAAGGTAGTTTTGGTAAAAGTGAGTTCAGTCATGACATACTTTAGAGACAGAACTGACAACGACTTGAGGACAGGCTGGATGTGGGTGAGAGGAGGAAAATGAAGGATGACTTCCAGGTTTCTAGCTTACGCAAGTGGGTGGGGTGGAGGTGCCATTTTCTAACCCAAGTAAAAACAGGGGTAGGAGGGACAGTCCCAGGGTATGTGAATGTTTAGTTTTAACATGATTTATTTGAAATGCTAGTGAGACATGTAAGTGTAAATGTCAAATAGGCAGATGAATATCTGATTCTGGAGTTTTCTAATAGGGAAGACAGGACAAGGAATTTTGTTAAGTCTTACAAATGACGTAAAATTTAAGTACTGAAAGAGTAATGTCGTGTTTAGATGATTAAATCAGAGGAATTTGCAGAAAAAAGGAAAGACAATGAAAGGTAACATTCCGGGCAAAGGGAATGAAATAGCAAAGATGAAGGAGAAAAACTATTCATATTATATATAGATTAAGAGACAGAGTCGTACTTTGTTACCCTCTGTAGAGTGCTGTGGTATTACAGTTCAAAGCAACCTCTAGCTCTTGGGCTTAGGTGATTCTCTTGCCTCAGCCTCCTGAGTAGCTGGGACTATAGGTGCCCACCACAACACCTGGCTATTTTTTTTTTTGTTGCAGTTTGGCTGGGGCTGGGTTTGAACCCACCACCCTCCGTATATGGGACCTGCGCCCTACTCACTGGGCCATAGGTACCACCCAACTATTCATATTTTAAAATCTTCTGTAGAGACAAGGGATCTCCCTATGTTGCCCAGACCATAGGTCTCAAGGGTTCCTCCCACTCCAGCTTCCCAAAGTGCTGGGATTATAGGTGTGAGGCATCATGCCTAGGAGAAAATCTTAAGGTATGTTTAGACACTGAAAAATAGTGTAGTTTGGATGGAATGTAGTTTGTCTTTGGAATGTTGCAAAATGAGTCTAGAAAGGGAGGTTGAATTCAGATCACGAAGGATTTTGTGCACCATGATAAGAAAATCGTATCACATTTGGTGGGTGATTGGGAATACCAGCAACTGCTTGAACAGAGAGGTATGACCTGTGACATTCTTAAACACAATTTAGTGACATTGAGTAGGATAGATTAAGGAAGGAGAATAGGAGGCAAGGGAGGCCATTTAATTTAAATGTAAACTTCAGTAATTTTATTTAAATGAGCAAAGCATTAGGTCTTAACACCACAAATGTTGATCATGGCAATAGAAAGTTAAATGGCAAATGTGAGAGTCATTTATTTGAACGGGGAATTATGATTATGCAGACCCAACAGGAAAGCCAGGAGACAGCTACTTTAATCTTCTCAATGTCTTTTGCTTCAGCACTCGATCATAACCTCTGGTAAGGCTGGGAGACTCTTTTCAACTCTTCACAGTGGCATTTAATCCTAGTCAAAGGGACCTCATGCTGGTACGGTTTAAAAATAAATAGGAAACAAAGAAGTGGCTCTGGTATTGAAGGGAGTGGATTCACACAGGTAGCTGGTGCTTGTATTAAGCAGTGAGGGCTGGAGGAGAGCAAGCACTAGCAAAGATGAGTTAAATTTTTTCCACCTTTTTCCTTTTAAAGCCTAACTGCCCACTCTCCTTCCTACCCTGCCCCCTTGCTCACCTAATACACAGACTGAAACCTTCAGGGCTTTGAAGTTTCTCCTCCACTAGACTTCCATCCCTATTATCCATCTCTGTGCACAGTCCCACCCTCACCGCCTCCCTCTGATGAACAAGCATCACTGACAGAATGACTGAATGTGTTCTCCTCCCCTCAGCAGTATTTACATTTAGATACTTAAGGCCTTGACTATCATCAACCAAATATCTAACATGAGTATCAATCACGTGACAAGCTAGAGCTGAAGGGAGGTGGAGGGCAAGTTGACAGGGGCTCTCTTTTAAGGACTCATTCAATATTTTTTTTGAGACACAGTCTCATTCTGTTCCCCTGGGTAGAGTGCTGTGACATTATAGCTCACAGCAACCTCAAGCTCCTAGGTCTATGTGATTCTCCTGCCTCAGCCTCCTTAGTGGCTGGGACTAAAGGGGCCCTCCACAATGCCTAGCTATTTTTAGAGATGGGGAGTCTTGCTCTTGCTCAGGCTGGTCTTGAACTCCTGAGCTCAAGCAATCCACCTGCCTTGGCCTCCCAAGGGCTAGGATTACAGGCGTGAGCCATCATGCCCAGCCCCTAAATACTTGTTCTGATGGGGTAGCCTGGCTCTGGCCTCTCCTTGCTCCTGCAGTCTCACTGGAATATTTATGAAGGGCCTCCTTTCAAAAGAGGTAAAGTAAGTTTGGGGCAAGTCTTCTGGAGTAACTCTGTAAAGGAGAAATAGAATGACTATCTGAAACATCTCTGCATTAGCTAATCTTTTCGCCACTGCTTGATCCCACCTTCCTTTTATTGTTACTCCCTTGCTTCTTACTTTTTACTGTTGGTATATTTCTATGTGTTCATTGTTCAACGTCTTTTGAAGAGTACCTTGAACTCATTGGAGAGTATGTGCTATATAAATACAATAAAGCAATGAATAAATAAAGTGTCTCCTTTTACAGGAGTACTAAGTTTTACTATTTCTGAATAGTATGATGTGTACCCCTCACTCAGAACAAGCCTGAAGAGTAGGTAGATAAACTGTGAGGGACCCCAGAGAGATCTTGCTTTACTTCCTCTATTACCTGAACTTTTACAATTTGATGCTATGTATTTTCAAAATTTAAGCTCTGAAGGTTTGCTCTTCAAGATTCCCTTATTAAAATGCAAATGCCAAGGGGAGGGAGGTGAGAGGGTAGGTGGGTCATGATTTAACCTTAGTTCTCTTTCCATTACCCACTGCTCTTACCAAACACATTTTTCATATTCTGAATTTTCCCATGTCTTTGTTTATATGCTGTTCTTCCAGAAGTATGCTAAAATTAACACAAATTGCAAATATAACATATATAACATCACTTTATACTTTTACAAGTCTCTTGTTTGATATCCCAAACCAAGCCTACTGGTTATTTTTAAAAACAATTTATTTTTTCTGATGTAAGAAGAATAACACTTTTCTTACAGAAAACTCGAGAGGCAAGAAGATAGGAAGAAGAAAAAACATCAACCATAGTCCTACCACCTAAAGAACACTCGTTAACAGTGTGCTCATGCTCAATTTAGGTCCCATTTCTGGTGTGATGCCTTCCTTGATTCCCCCCACCCCGGTCTGTGTCATGTTCATACCACTCGCTTGTATACATCAGGCACTTGTGTGTATTAACTTGGTATGTGTCTTCTATTTCCACTAGATCTTTGAAGGCTTATCCCAAAACACCTGATACATTGGACCCAGTATTTGCTGACTGATTTAACCTAAATGAACATAAACCATTTCAGAAAGGATATGAATAGGCCAAGTATCTAAAGCTTTCAGGTCACCTAGCTTGGTGACATTGCTTTTCTGTTCCTAGATGCTTGAAAGTCAATTTAACTGGCCTTTCTCCATACCAAACCTGAATAGGAAGTAGACTGATTAAGAGCCAGGATTTACAAAGAGTATCTATATAAGGCACAAAGGTGAGAGAGAAAGAGAGACATGGGGAAGGGGGGGAGAGAGAAGAGAAGGGGCAGAGGTGGGGTGTGGTGAAGAGGAGAGGAGAGAGGAGAGGAGAGGAGGGTACAGAAGAGTCTACAGAGCCTGGTGCTCAATCCAGAATGTGATTTGCCTCCAGCACTGTGTACAGGATCCCATCCACTTGTTCTGAGTCATACCCGATCTCACGAAGCTCCAAGTGAGGGAGGACAGAAGTAAGGAGATAGCTGACGTGGATACGCAGCCGCGTAAGCTTTGCCAAAGCCCTGTATGATGGAGTGAAGGGGCAGGAGAAGAGATGACATGAAGTCATTAGCCATCAGAATAAAATGCAGCCCCTTCAAATTGGGCCTACATCTCTCAACAATTATGTTTCCATTAGCTGGAAAGAAAGAAGAAAGTACAATGCCACCAAGCACAGGAAGACTGGATGTAGCTTTCTAACAAGTAATTACTCAATCCTTGGTGGCCTAACAATTAAGGCTTCTTCCCTTGTCTAGGACTAGTAACTCGGGGTCCTACAGGATGCTTCCCATTAGCTCTCACAAGCTGATAACTAAACCCTAGTAATTAACCTTTCTAGGTCATCTCCCTCTGGGGTCCGGTAGGAGACCTGAGCCTTCTGCAGCATTTCCAAGTGTGTCTCTGTCTCCTTCAGTTTCTCTTTTAATTCTTGTTTTTCCTCTTTGGTTCTTTCCAGCTCAGCCTTCAGAATCTGGAATTCAGCTTGGCGATAACCCATGTGTTTCTTGCTCCAATACAAGCCTTCTGTCTCCTGGGTATTGTAGGTCACCAATTCATGTTGGGCTTTCTTGAATTCAGAATGCCAATGATTCCTCTCCTGTTCTAGCTCCTCCACCTGCAGGCCAAGACACAGAAATTCAATGACCCCACACACCACTGAAAGCTAAAGAGACTGTCAAAAACTGTCCCTAATACAGTCACCCTGTGATTCCACTGTACATATTCCTTTATTTATGAACCTTTTCAATCTCAAAATATTGGAAAGAAGCCTATTACGGTTCACTCAATCTGAAATACACCACAGAATGGTTCAATGACGTATTTTGTTTAAAGGCTTCAGAACATGAAATCATCAGAGAGCACCAATGTCCCCAACCCTCTGTTACAGTGATCTCGTATCTCAGATAAGTGTTGCCCTAACCTTTTGCTTGAACAAATTCCTTTCAGCCAAAACGCGTTCCAGTTTTTCTGTGGTTCTCTTCAATTCTTCCAGCTCTTTCTGGTTCTTCACCTTTGGCGTACTACGACCTCCACTCTCCTCATAACCTCTTCCTTTCTCTCCAATGGCTGCAGCAGAGGCCACAGAAGAGTAAGGCACTGGGTTCCAGGATTCAACTGCTTTTCGTCTCTCAGCAAGCTCCTCTCTGTTAAAAGGGATAAGCTGAATGGGAGCTCCTGAATCTCTAACACCTTTGGCAACACCAACAACAGCTACAAAAGGTCCTTTGTTCACTTCTTCTTTGTTTATTCTTGTGCTACCTCTGTTAGATTCTTCTGCAACTAATCTTGGCATCTGATCTTCTAATTCTTCAGGAAGTAGGGACCCTGGGCGTTGGTCTTGGACCCCAGGATACAGAACTGCAGCATCCCTACTCTGACCTGTATTCTTGCTTGCTTCTGGGTATTCTGGGAAAAGGTATGGTGGTGTACTTCTCTCAGAACTGGATTTGTCATGGCTGCTCTCCCCTTCTGGGTAGGCAACAGCTGCCTCAACCTTCCTGTAAGGACCAGGCATGGAACAATGTAAAGGAGGTGTTGTCGTATCATTCTGGAGCCTTCTTCGTTTCTCCATAGGTTCCTCGCCTAGGATCCATTTGTACCCACTGCAAGAAGAGGAAATGCAATTGTAAGCCATCACAATACAGGCTAACCATATTCTCAGCTTATTGAGTACCTCCTCAAATTTCCCATATTAGAATTGGCTCTAGATGTTACCCACAGATCATCTTGGGTTAGGAATAAAACTTTACCCCCAATCCTCAACCCCTTTGCTCATGCAATTGGCTCAGGTGGCAACTGGTGTTAAGGGAGAGGTGAAATTGAAAGGTGTGAAGGGTTAGCACCTGGATATAACAGGGCTAGGTTGACCTTGGTAACAATTCAAAAATAGGACTGAAACCAACCTGAGTTAGATATTTCCTAAATAATCAAGTAAAGGAAGATAACATGCACACACAAAATCCCCTAATTTAAGAATGGGATTAAAAAAGTCATAAAAAGCCTAGTGGAATATGTGGAGAGTAGAGCCAGTTTGTTAATTTTATAGTGTCACAAAAACTTTCCAGTATCAAGGACTTAAATACACATTTTTTTATATTGCAGCAGAACACAATTCCTTTGCCAGTGGTGTATCACTGGATTGTGGCTATTGCCCATTATTCACTTGTAAAAGTTAATTAAAACACAGGGTCCTACTCAAAAACAAAGAAAGTAAATTGGCCAATCAAGTCATTTTCTTTTGTGACAAACAACTCCTCTCACTCAGACTCAAGCCGGCTTTCCCTCTGTTCTTCACGATAACCCCAGAGGATGGCCTCCAATCAACTTCCATTTTTGGCTGCTATATGCACTAACGGTTGAAGGAACTAACAAAATAATCAGGACTAGAGAAATTCACAGGCAGTTTTATATCATGCAGCAGGATGGGAACCCCCTTTTAGCCTTAACTATTCTGTCCTCTCTCTGGATAACCAAGAGATTTCAAGGTAAAAATTAACTTTCAAATTTTCAATGACAAAAAGTCAGGCATATTATTAGCTACCTCATAGTACCTCAAAGGCTGCCCATATTGCTCTGCAATTTCTGAGAATGCCTGTAAGACAAATCAAACGTTGGCTTCTTATAATGCCTCATATGTTCTTCAGAAATATAAAACTGGTCTGCCATCTTAATACATCTTGCGTTGGCATCAGGGGAAAAGCAAAAGGACCTAGGGACTATGTAAGGACAAATATATTCAACTTTAAACATGTGTAAGGGGCACTACAGATGGTCCATTCTGCTGTGGTACAGAGGAAGGGAGTAAAAGTTGGCAGGTATAAAGGGAAGGGATATACTACTAGACATCAACAACATAGTTTTCTGAAAGGCAATTAAAGTCATATTATTTGCCTTCTCTTCATTTTCCCACCTCTAAAGGGAAAAATCTTCTTTCTGTCCCTGTGTTTTTTTTCACTTTGGTAATCTCATACAAACTTTTGACTACACCTTCTGGACAACTCTCACATTCTTCCAAGCCTTGACCTCTAGTACTAAATTTCTAACTGCCTGTCAAACATTTCTTCCTGGAGGTCTACTGGTATCTTAAACTCAGTATGTATAAAGCTAACCTTTCATTTTCACCTTCAAATCTATTCCCTCGCCTATATTTGCTATATGTGTTATAATACCAGCAAACTGTTGGTAATTTTTATGTGGTTTTATACAGTAATTTTATATGCTAGCAGTACTCAAGTTCAAGCTCTCACTATCCCTCCTGGACTACTGCAATGTTTTTTTCCAGTATCTGGTCTTCCCTTCTCTCACCTCCAGATCACTCATGACCAAGTTAATCTTCCTAAAGCAATGCTGTGATTACAGCACTCCTTGATTTGAAATGTCTATTTATTGCTCCCCAAACATAAAAGCTCATTATATCTTAGCTTGGCATTCAAGCTTTTCCATGCCAAAATGTAGGAAATGTTTATTGAGTACCTACTGTGTGCCAATGTCAGAAGTGCCCAATGTATACTGTCTCATCGAATTCTCCCAATAAACCTGTAGTAGGTGGTATTACTATCTCCACTGTTTTAAGAGGATGTCCAGGAAGAAGTTAAGTAACTTTCTCAGTGTAGCTATTTAGTATCAGAGGTAGGACATAATTTAGCTCTAGCTTTCTCTCTCATCAGTCCTTTCACAAACACCAGTCCAACTGGATGCCCTGTGATTTCTTACCTCTGTGCAACCAATAATCTACTTTCTGTCTGTATTTTTGCCTATTCTAGGCATTTCATATAAATGGAATCATGCAAAATGTTGTCTTTTGTCTCTTTCACTTAACATACTGTTGTAGCATGTTTCGGTATTTGGTTCTTTTCTTGTTGGCACTTGTTAAATGTATTCCTAAATATATTATGTTTGAAGCTATTATAAATGAAACTGCTTAATTGTTTTCTTAATTTTTGATGTTCTGTTCAAGGATTCGACTTTGGGTCTTACTGATTTCTCTATTTTTTTCTATTTCATTTCCATTCTAATCTTTATTGTTTCCTACCTTCTGCTTGCTTTGAGTTTAGTGCTCTCATTTTTGTAGTTTCTTTTTTTTGAGACAGAGCCTCAAGCTGTCCCCCTGGGTAGAGTGCCATGGCATCACTGCTCACAGCAACCTCCAACTCCTGGGCTCAAGCGAGTCTCCTGCCTCAGCCTCCCAAGTAGCTGGGACCACAGGTGCCCATCACAATGCCCAGCTATTTTTTTGGTTGCAGCCATCATTGTTGTTTGGCGGGCCTGGGCTGGATTCGAACCCGCCACCTTAGGTGTATGTGGCTAGCGCATTAACCACTTGAGCCACAGGCGCTGAGCCTTTGTAGTTTCTTAAAATAGGAGTTGACATCTTCCTTCAATTTAACGTAAGCATTTATGAATATAATTTTGCCTCTCAGTACTTATTTTTCTTCATCCCACTGTTTTAATTTTCAGCCTTTCAAGAGATTTTCTAATTTCCCTTGTGATTTTTTCTTCTACCTACTTATTTTGGAGTATTCTACTTAATTTCCACAGTCTTGCTAATTTCCATTTCCTTACTGATTTCTAATTTAATTCCATTGTGGTTGAAGAACATACTTTGTATGATTTCAATCCTTTTAAATTCATTGAGAGCTGTTTTATGGCCTAACATATGGTCTATCCTGGAGAATATTCCATGTGTACTTGAGAAGAACATGTATCACACTGTTGTTGGGTGAAGTTTTCTGTATATATGTCAGGTCTAGTTAGTTCATAGTGTTCTTCAAGTCTTTATTACCTTGTTGACCTTCTGCCTACTTATTGCATCCATTAGTGAAAATGGGGTATCAAAGTCTCTATTAAATTCTCTTCTTCTCCCTTCAATTCTGTGTGCTTCTGCTTTGTATATTTTGAGGGCTCTGGAGTTATGTATATATATATGGATGGAGCTGTATCTTCCTGATAGACTTCATCATTATGAAATATCTCTCTTTGTATCTAATATTAGTATAGCCATCCCAGCTCTCTTATGGCTACTGTTTGTATAGTACATCTTTTCCTAACATACTTGGGTCTTTGAATATTTGAATTTAAAGGGTATTTCCATAAATAAAATTTGGGGATATTTAAAACAAATCCACTCTGGTATCTGTCTTTTGCAGTTTTTTTTTTTATCGGGGCTGGGTTTGAACCTGCCACTGCTGGCATATGGGGCCGGTGCCCTACTCCTTTGAGCCTCAGGCACCGTCCTGGTATCTGTCTTTTGATTGGATGGTTTAATCCAGTCACATTTTATGTTACAGATATGTAGAATTTATGTCTGCTATCTAGTTTTTTATTTTTGATGTTTCATATCTTTGATTCTCCCTTACTGTTCCTTCATTTTATATTATGTGAATATTTTCTAGTTTAATATTTACAAGAGATGAAAGTAGAGCAAATACATATTTATAGTTTATTGTATTAATCTTCTTTTTACCATGTTTTTTAATTGTCTTTTTTTTTTTTTTTTTTTTTGCGACAGAGTCTCACTCTGTCACCCTTGGTAGAGTGCTATGGCATCATAACTCATAGGAACCTCCAACTTTTAGGCTTAAGTTATTCTCTTGCCTCCGCCTCCCAAGTAGCTGGGACTATAGGCGCCCACCACAATACCGGCTATTTTTTTGTTGCAGTTGCCACTGCTGTTTTAGCTGGTTGGAGCTGGGTTTGAACCCACCACCCTTTGTATATGGGGCTAGTGCCCTAACCCACTGAGCCACAGGCGCTACCGTATTGTCTTCATTTGTGACTGTGGATCTGAGTTACTGTCTGGTGTCATTTCCTTACTCTAGTATAGCTTTGCTTAATGCTGTTATTGGGAAATAGTTTATAAGGCTAATGATAAAATGATATACATATATGTAATTATATACAAATACACATTGTTTACGTAATTACTCCTTAAGTTAGTTTAGAAAGAAGAAATATGCTATTATACTGTTCTTTATAATCAATTACAGTTACCTTAACAAGCACTCTTTGCTTTTTCATGTGAATTCAGATTACTGTCTGGAATCACTGGAGGAGAAGGTTGGATAAGAGAAGAGACACCTAGTCTTCTTGGAACTGCCTGGAGTAGAGCTTTTAGAACTAGTGGAGATGAGAAAAGCCAGAGGCTTGCCCCTCTCCTGGGTGAAACCATAGCTATAGATAGGGAAGAGGGAGCCCCCATTTTGCTGAACATACCCACCTGGATTTTTCATAGACCAGAGCTTGAAAGTAGGTAGGAGCAGGTCGTGATTCAAATACCACTGACGCTTGCTTTTCTTTTTGAGATTTAGTAGATTTTCTTGAGTGAATATTTGTCCATTTTCTTTGTGCCCCCTTGACAATTTCTAAAAACTCTAATTTACATATTATTTTCCAAGTTAAATAGCTATTTGTTGGTGAAAGTACATTGTGCTCCTCATTTTTCCATTCTAGAAGTCACTCTCCCAGATCATATTTTCAAACGTTAATACTGGTCTCTGAATTAACCTTATTCATTTCCAGTATCATTCTTTTATTTCTACCCCTTGCTTGTCATTTCAAAAATTCCTTTAAACATATTAGAATTCTCTCCCTCCACCATTACAGTGTAATCCAGATTTTTTTCTTATCCCTTGAAAACATAACTAATTAGCTCATATAGCTTACTCAAAATACCTAAAAAAATTACATCCATTAATTCTTGCCTTTGTCCATATACCTATGGTTATTTTTTAACATTTAATATTTATTTAATTAAATCATAACTATATACATTAATGCATTTATGGGGTACAATGTGCTGATTTTATATACATTTTGGAATGCTTACATCAAGCTGGTGAACACTGCCTTCACCTCACTTACTTAATTATTGTGTTAAGACATTTATACTCTACTCTTTTTTTTTGAGATGGAGCCTCAAGCTATCCCCCTGGGTAGAGTGCCATGGCATCACAGCTCATAGCAACCTCCAACTCCTGGGCTCAAGCGAGTCTCCTGCCTCAGCCTCCCAAGTAGCTGGGACCACAGGCGCCCGCCATAACGCCTGGCCATTT
>CAUYQV010084060.1:0-16195 GCA_963574575.1 Galagoides demidoff
AAAAAAAAGGGGGGGGGAACCAGATGATGCCTGGGAGAAGTGGACATCAAGAACAGAGGGCGGTTCCCGTGGCTCAGTGAGTAGGGCACTGGCCCCATATCCCAAGGGTGGCAGGTTCAAACCCGGCCCCAGCCAAACTGCAACAGAAAATAGCTGGGTGTTGTGGCAGGTGCCTGTAGTCCCAGCTACTTGGGAGGCGGAGACAAGAGAATCGCTTAAGTCCAGGAGTTAGAGGTTACTGTGAGCTGTGATGCCACGGCACTCTACCGAGGGCAACAAAGTGAAAGGGTCTCAAACAAACAAAAAAAAACAGATGTGAAAGGCTCGGTGCGGTGGCTCACACCTGTAATCCTAGCACTTTGGGAGGCCAAGGCAGGTGGATTGCCTGACCTCAGGAGTTTGAGACCAGCCTGAGACACAGTGAGACCTCATCTCTAAAAATAGCCAGACATTGTGATGGGGACATGTAGCTCCAACTACTTGCGAGGCTGAGGCAAGAGAATCACTTGAGCCCAAGAGTTTGAGGGTACTGTAAGCTATGATGTGATAGCACTCTACACAAGGTGACAGAGAGTCTACCTCAAAAACAAACAAACAGGCTCGGCGCCTGTGGCTCAATCGGGTAAGGCGCCAGCCATGTACACCTAAGGTGGCGGGTTTGAATCCCCAACCCCGGCCCGCCAAACAACAATGATGGCTGCAACCAAAAAATGGCGGGGCGTTGTGGCAGGCGCCTGTGGTCCCAGCTACTTGGGAGGCGGAGGCAGGAGACTCGCTTGAGCCCAGGAGTTGGAGGTTGCTGCGAGCTGTGATGCCATGGCACTCTACCCAGGGGGATAGCTTGAGGCTCCGTCTCAAAAACAAACAAACAAACAAACAAAACCAAAACAAGAACAGACATGAAACCTTGGCACAGGCTCGGCGCCTATAGCTCAAGCAGCTAAGGTGCCAGCCACATACACCAGAGCTGGCAGATTCAAATCCAGACCAGGCCTGGCAAACAACAATGACAACTACAACTAAAAACTAGCTGGGCATTGTGGTGGGTGCCTGTAGTCCCAGCTACTTGGGAGGCGGAGACAAGAGAATTGCTTAAGTCCAGGAGTAAGAGATTGCTGTGAGCTGTGATGCCACAGCACTCTTCCCAGGGCGACAGCTTGAGGCTCTGTCTCAAAAAAAAAAAAAAAAAAAAAAAGAAAGAAAAAGAAAAGAAAGCCAGGCACAGTGGTTCCTGCATGTAGTCCCCAGCTCTCAGGAAGCCAAGGCAGGAAGATTGCTGGAGCCCAAGACTTCAAGGCTGTAGTACACCATGATTGTGCCTGTGAATAGCCACCACACTCCCACCTGGGCCACACAGTGAAACCCTGTCTTGAAAAAAAAAAAAAGAACAGATGTGGGAATGTTCCTCAAGACCTTGCAGTGCAGGACACTGGGGGCTGCTATTCAGTTGTGCTGAGGACACCTCCATCTGTCTGTGGGGGGTCTCCCTGCCTGAGTTACTCAGAAGTCTGAGTAATTACTGACTGACAAGGCAGGCACAGTGCACCCCCACATTATACCACAACACCCGCCTACAGTCGCCCCCATCCCCTGGCTGGACTCCAAGGTAGCACCCAGTCCTCCTGAGGCCTGAAATAACTCTGCTTCTCACACTTACGCCCAGCCCCAAATAACTTTGCCTAAGATGCTGGAGTTTGTGGGCTAGGGGGTCATGGGGAGGTGGAAGCTGGATTAGCCCCCACTCAGATCCTGATTCAGGCCCACACTTTATCACTGATTTGCTGTGTGATATTGAGCAAGTTGTTCAACCTCTCTGGTCCCTAGTTTACTTATAGAGGGCCTCTGCAATACTCAATGTCATAGAGTTCAGATCTGGTATCTGCCTGGCAGGGCTCAGGTAGGGCACAGGGTCAGTATGGCCTTGCAGTTGGTGGAGGCTAAGGGAAGGACTGCTTCACCTTTGGTACCCATCCCAAGAGGGACCAATTTTATTAATCCTCAGAACAAAGCTGCTTCTCACCTTCAAGTACTTGCACATTCTCTCCTTTTTTTTTTTTTTTTGAGACAGAGTCTCAATTTGTTACCCTTGGTAGAGTGCAGTAGCATCATAGCTAACAGCAACCTCAAACTCTTGGGCGCAAGCAATTTTCTTGCCTCACCCTCCTGAGTAGCTGGGACTACAGGCACCTGCCACAACACCCGGCTATTTTTAGAAATGAGGTCTCACTCTGGCTCAGGCTGGTCTCAAACCTATGAGCTCAAGTAATCCACCTGCGTTGGCCTTCAAGAAAAAGACCCTGTCTTTTTTTTTTTTTTTTGAGACAGTCTCAAGCTGTCACCCTGGGTAGTGCCATAGCATCACAGCTCACAGCAACCTCCTGGGCTTGGTGATTCCTTTGCCTCAGCCTCAAGAGTAGCTGGGACTACAGGCGCCTGCCACAACGCCCAGCTGTTTTATGTTGCAGTTTGGCCAGGGACGGGTTAGAACCCGCCACCCATGGTATATGGGGCTGGTGCCCTACCCACTGAGCCACAGGCACTGCCCAAAAGACCCTGTCTTAAGTAAAAAAATAGAAGACTTGGCATGGTGGCTCATGCCTGTAATCCTAGCACTCTGGGAGGCTGAGGCTGGTGGATTGCCTGGGCTCACAGGTTTGAGACCAGGCTAAGCAAGAGCGAGACCTCCTCTCTAAAAATAGCCAGGTGTCATTTGTAGTCCCAGCTACTTGGGAGGCTGGGGCAAGAGAATCGCTTGCACCCAAGAGTTTGAAGTTGCTGTGAGCTGTGATGCCATAGCACTCTACCCAGGGTGACAGCATGAGACTCTGTCTCAAAAAAAAAAAAAAGACAGTCTTTCGTTTTTCTTTTTCTTTTCTTTTCTTTCTTTCTTTCTTTTCTTTTTTTTTTTTTTTTTGAGACAGAGTTTCACTCTGTTGCCTTAGGTAGAGTGCTGTGGCATCATAGCTCACATCATGTCCCAATCTCAAACTCTTGGGCTCAAGCGATTGTCTCCCAGGTAGCTGGGACTACAGGACTACAGGCACCTGCCACAATGTCAGTCTAGTTTTTCTATTTTTAGTAGAGACTGAGGTCTCTTGCTCCAGCTGGTCTTGAACTCCTAAGGTCAACCAATCCACCTCACCTCGGTCTCCAAGAGTGAGTGCAGATTACAGGCATGAGCCACTACTCTGGTCTCTCCTCCTAGAATGCCCTATTCCCTTCTCAGCTTGATGAACTCAGCCCTCAAGACTTAACTTCAAAAGCACCTTTCTGTGAACATTTCCTGATTCCTTACCCTGGCACAGAGGTAGCAGACTCCTCTCCCACACTTTGTATGGTCTGTCACATTCTAAGATGGTTGAGGGTCTGTCTTTTTCCACTATACTGTAACCCTCCGAAAGGCCAAGTCTGGAGCCTCTTGTGTCATTGAATACATGTATGAGTGAATAATGATACTGGCCTTCTTTTTGACCTTCCTAACAGGCCAAGTTTTCCTCCAAGAAGGACTTCAATTAGCTCTCCGCTTTGATGTCACCTGCTCAGAGCAGTCTCTGACCCCTTGTCTCACCTCCAGAATATTACCCTGCTTATCTTCTAAGCATCATCTCCTTGCATCCAGACTCTCCTCATTTGGTCCCTGTTAGAATGTAAACTTGGGAGGACAGGAGAAACAAGTCTTTTTCATTGGCTGAATTGCCGGGAATAGTAGTGCCTCACACATGGTAAACCCTCAATAAATGTGTTGAGTGACTTTGTCCCCTCTTTTTCCTCCTTCAGAATCCCTCTTATACCAGGCCAGTAGGGGGTGCCGGCCTCCACCAGGATCTCGCTTAGCCTGGACCTTCCCTACTCTCGGCCCGGGGGGCCGGCTGCGGGACCCGCTTTCTAAGCGGTGCCTCCTCCATTTTCCTCAGATCCCGGGGCTGGGTGTGTGTGGACTGAGGGAGATGAGAGCCCAGGTGGAGATAGCCCGCCTGCGCTCCAAATCACTCCTTCCTTCTCTTTGAGATTTGCAACCGGGCCTCCTATGCTTGCTCCAGAGCTTGCTGTCCCTCACCTCACCCCGCCCCAAAGAACAGTGTCCTGGGGAGCGGGTTGTGGGGCGGCTACGTTTGCCCGAGCTGTTCTGAGCAAGAGCCGTCGAGACTCTAGGAGGAAGGGGCGCTGGCTGGGGAGGAGTTGGGGCAGGGGTGCGGACTTGTGATTCGGACAGTGGGCGGCGGTGCCCCGGTCCCAGCCTGTAGGCAGGGAGCACGCTTTCAGCCGCCTTTCTCGATGACCTCCAGCCGCGAAGGGCGAGCAGGCTGAGGCCAGGCTGCGGGTACCGGCTCCGGGAAGTCCGCGGGGCCGAGGGGTGTTCGAGTGGCTCGACGACCAGCCGGGGCACTGGGGCAGGTACTTGGACGGACGCCGGCTGAGGATCGTCCCCGGGGGCGGGCGCAGCGAAAACACCTTGGGAGGCGGCGCCGCGCGGGTGAGCGCGGCTGCCCTGGGAATAGGACGGCGCTCGGCACTGCGAGCTGAGAGCACTTTCATAAATTTTGTATGGGAGGCGCTCCGTGAGCGGGGGCGGGGAGCGGAGAGAGAGGGAGGGAGCTAGCGAACGAGGGAGGGAGGGGAGGAGAGGAGGGGGAAGGCAGGGGGAGGAAGGGAGGCGCCCCGCTCCACCGATCGCTAGGTCCTGCAAACGCGCGCCGGGCGCTTTCCCCGGAGCTCCGCGGTGCGTGCGAGCGCCCTTTTGCAGCAGCCGCGGCGGTGGTGGCCCGAGGGGGCGGAGAGGAGGGGGCTGTGGCCGGCCGGCCGGGGGCGGCGTCCCCCCTCAAAACCGCCTGCAAAGTGCTCTGGGCGGCAGAAGCAGGCCGCCGGCCCCGCGGAGCAAGCTGCTCGCCCTGGGGCTGAGCGAGCGCGCTGGACTGCCCGGCAGCGCCGCGGTTGCTGGCGGGCGCCGGTGCCATCGGCGCGGGGCTTGGGCTCACAATGCCCCTGTGGGGTCGGGCTGCCGGGCACAAGTGGATCCCCGGCTTGCCTCCACCTCGACGCGCTCGGATTAGCTGCAGCTGGCGCCCAGGGATTTGAATCTGGACCCCAGGAGAAAGCGCGCTTAGGCCGACTTCGGAGCAACGGCCCCACGGCCAACATGCTTCGCAAAGGTGAGTTAGAGCCGCAGGGGCAAGTTGGAGTTGAATACGCACGGGGCAGAGCCACGAGCCCGAGACCTCTGGGCTCGTGGGCACCGGGGCTTTGGGTTCGGGAAGCCCCCTCGGCCGGTTTTACTGGACGCAACCGCCGAGGAGGACTGCTACTGGAGCTTAGTTACCGTCGGTTGTGAGACACGGGTTTGTTCTATGTATCAAGTAGCGAGGCCTAGGGACTTGGTTCTGAGGGGTCGGTTGGAGACCAGAATGAGAGAGTCTGTAATGAAAGGAGAGCCGGCCTTCTGGGACCTTTGCTTTGCTATTATAAAGTTTTGCACTTGCAGTCCTCATCCCCTGCGCGGGCACACTCCCCTTGCTTCTGCCACTTCGGCGAGGCCGGGTCCAACCCGCGCTCCAGCGAAGCCAGCGGTCAGTCACCGCGCGGCCCGAGCGCTCACCGCGCGCCCTAGCTCCCCAGGCGGGGCCCGGACGCGGACACTTTCCCTGCAGCCCTACTTGGATCCCCAGGCACAGGCTCTAAGCACCCAGCGGCTGAAGGTTGGGAGTGGCAATCGCCTGCTCTCCGGTTCCTCAAACTTTCCATATGCCTGGAACGGAGGGACCCGAAGGCAAAGGCCGCGCTGGCAGTATGCGCGACCGGTGCCGGTCTCAACTTGAGGAGCGCTGGCTCTGAGACCACCTTATCTAGACTCCTCGGCAGCCCGGCCCGGTACCAAGCGCTGCAAAGTTGGCGCCGGCACCGGGGAAGTCCCGCCGCGCCCCACGTGGTTGCCGCGGTGGGCGCTGTCCCGGGGGCCCAAGGAGGACAGGTGACTAGCCGTGAGCCCCGAGGCCCCGCCACCAACTGCTCCGGCCACCAACTGCTCCGGCCTCTGCGTCTACCTCTGTCCCCTCCCAGATTCAAGCGGACTGTGGCGCCCCTCCGGGATCCCCTAATCCTTGTCCCGGGCTGGCCAGGCAACAGACAAGCCGCCGCGCCTGAAGCTGGCTGCCCGGGCCCTGCGGGAGCTGGCTAAGGCGGGAGCTCAGGTAGCGGAGGGGCCTGATCCCTGCGCTCCGCGCTCCAGCCTTAATCCGCCCCTGTTTCCATGGCAACAGACTGAGGTGTCGTAAGCACGGGATTCTGACCTCACAGCAGGATGGAGAAGGAGAAAACGGGCAGGGGGAGGTGGCAGAGGTGGGGGAAGCAAAGCCCCTTGATGGGCAGAGAGAGCAGGTGTGGGGGTGATGGAAGAGACAGACGAGCAGTTCGTGGAAACCACGCCTTCGGTGGGGGCAGTAAAGGCTATGGTGGTGGTCCTTCTCAGGCCAACTGAGGAGGGAAGCTTAGTTGCCCCATTGAGTAGGACTAGTCACAAACTTGTCTGTGACTTGTGTCCTCCACGTGGGTCGGTGCGGTGGGGGAGGGGGGGAAGAAGCACTGGCTACCTTGCCCTGTGTGTTGTGGAAAAAGCCTCTGTGGCTGGTTGGAGAAACTGCTTCACTGATGCACCTAGTTCTTTTTCCCTGCAGAAAGGGACCAAAAGTCCTTTCAGCCGGTAAGTGGTGCTGGCCAAAGAGTCTGCAAGAGAAGGTGCTTTTTACAGAGCCCAGCGCAGGCCCAGGTCTGAGAAGCTTGGGCATGAAGTGAGCAAACTCACCCCAGTAGGGAAGGCTTCCCAGGCAGTTTTAAAAGGCCGCCATGTCTGGGCTGCAGGTCTGTGATGGAGATAATAGAGAGGAACTGACATCTCATTTCCCTTTTGGTCTTTTGTCTTTTGGCAGTTTACAGTTAAAAATGAGCCATGCAACAGCCTACGCACTTTATTTATACAGTTTAGGTGCCCAGGGAGGCTCCAGAAACATCCACGAGCCTCTCCCTCTCATCTTGGCTAGCCAGAGGCCCAAGTCTGAGGAGCCCAGTGCATTCTGGGGGCTGCTCCCTGGGAGGAGGCTCCTAACCCTGCTCAAGAGGTGGCCACTGGAGGCTTAGCAGTCATGTGTGTTTGCCACTTGGGCTGTTTTTTCCTTCCTCCACTGCCTAGTTGGCAGGAGAGGTTCTACCAACCGAGAGGTTTCCTGGATTGGTCCTAGGGAAGCAGAGCAGAGAAGCCTTTTGCTGCCCTGGGTTTAGTTTGGGTGGCCTAGATACTGCCTCTGGACATTGTGTGGGCAAATGACTTTTTGTTTCTTTCCTCTGCTTTGGCCCCTGATCCTAATCCTTGAACTCCTTTGTACACAAGAACTGGACATTCAGATTGTATGGATTCTAGGTATGCCCCTAAAGCCAAAATTATCCCTGAGGCTAATGCCGTGGGAGGTGGCCATTGAAGTTTTTTGCTTCTAGAATCCTTTCCAAAGGCTCCAAGCAAAAATGTTATAGAATGGGTCAGATAGTTATTGTGATTTCCTTGCCTATCAGATGTAGAGAACTACTTGGGCCCTGGCCCTGAGGAAGTTTAATGATTTAATTATGATTTGGAAGAAGGTTTGAAGGATGAAGAAAGGAGTAGCCCTCCTTAGATCCTTGGGGAAGGAAGGAAGAGATAAAATTCTTTTTTTTTTTTTGCAAAGGGTAAGGATCGTGGTTTATTTTGTTTTGTTTTCTCTTAGAGATGGTGTTTCGATCTGTTGTCCAGGCTAGAATGCAGTGGTGCAATCAGAGCTCATTGCTGCCTTAAACTTCTGGCTAAAGTGATCCTCCCACCTCAGCCTCTTGAATAGCTGGGACTGCAGGCTTGAGTGACCTTGATCAACTAATTTTTTATTATTTTAGAGACACGGTCTAACTTTGTTGCCTAGGCTTGTCTTGAACTCCTGTTTCCAAGGGATCTTCCTGCCTCAGCTTCCCCAAACCCCAAATCACTGGGATTATAGGCAAGAGCCATTATATCCAGCATGGGCTTATGGTATTGATAATGGGGTGCCCTGCAGAGTTAGGAGTTCAATGGCATGAAGCCCCAGAGGAAGAGAAAGTCAGGAGTAGTTCGTGGACTAGGGGGGTCATCTTTCTTCTGATTTCTAGTTGTCTTATTAAAACTGCCCCTGGCCAGGTGCAGAGGCTCACGCCTGTAATCCTAGCACTGTGGGAGACCGAGGTGGGCAGATTGTTTGAGCTCAGGAGTTTGAGACCAGTCTGAGCAAGAGTCAGACCCTGTCTCTACTAAAAATAAAAAAACTAACTGGGCATTGTGGCAGGCGCCTATAGTCCCAATTACTTGGGAGGCGGAGATGGGATCACTTGAGCTCAGGAGTTTGAGGTTGCTGTGAGCTAGGCTGACACTAAAGCACTGGGGTAACAGTGTAAGACTCTCTCTCAAAAAAGGCTGTCCCCTAACATTTTAGGGGCTTGGGAATAGTGCCTAGCATTTCTTAATTGATGGACTCATTTGTCCACAGCCCACTTCTGTGAACTAGAACAACACCAGTGTGACCCAGCTGCTGACTGTGCTGGTAGTCAAAGACTTAAGCAGCTGCTCTGACTGATTTCCCATCTCCTAACCTACCCTGGCAAAACAAGCAATATAAAAAGCAAGCCTGTGGTCCAGAGATGAGAGGCAGGCAGGGCAAGTGAGGTACCTGTTACCCAACAATAACCAGGAAGGAAGGGCAGAAAGAGGGGCGGCCTGCCAGGGCTTTCGTTTTGCTAGAAGTGGCCTGCTTAAGGTCAGCACCTATGGTTTTCATTTTTAGAGCTATAAAAACAGAATGCAAATCAAGAGCCTCTGGGCTAACACAGAACCTTTCCTTAAAGTTTTTGTCTTGTTAAGCAAGGAAATAAAGTGCCAAATAGGCTTTGTTAAGTGGCAGTCTAATTAATAATTTAAAATCTTGTAACTGTCTTTCATTAGAATTTATCTGTACATCAGCCACAAAATCAGTCAAACACACTCATTTATAAGTTAATGCCATCTCTGCATAATTCAGCAAGTGCTAGATTAAGACCTGCAACCCACTAAGATGCATTTTATTGGTTTCCATAGCCAGGTGGTCTGGCCTGGTGGCAGAAGTGGGCTTCCCCTTTGTGGGAAGAAGGGAAGGCAGAGGAGGGAGGGACCTTGGTGTTGTCAAGTGGCTGGTTGATTTGAATCCAGAGGTTCCCTAGGTGATTAGAGCGTCTCTATGTGGCCAGGTGTGAGCAGGTTTCATCTCTGCCTCTTGTTTGGGGGCAACTAGCACTTGGAAATATTAGTAGTAATGTGGTGGCTGCCCTTAACTCCATTGGAGAGGCAGAGAGGAGTGTTCCATGCATAGCCAAAATATTCTTTTCTGATGCAAAGGAAGTGTAGAGGGAAAATAGCAATGACCTTCTCTAGAGGGCTGAGACGTGAGACTTTTTACCCCCAAATCTGGGTGCATATGTGGAATGTTGGTCTTCCCAGCCCATTTCTCTTCTAATTAAGGAATACAGGCTGATAGAGCCAATCTCACCAAAACAGCTTTTTTCATTAGGAGCTTCTGGGCTGCTTCTCCCTTCAAAGCTCCTCATCCTTATACCAGAAAAGAGAAGCCAAGAGGAAGAATCTTAGGGGAGCACCAGGACACCCTCACAGAGCGGCAGAGGGAGTTGCTAAGTAAAGACCATGCATACATTTTCTCCTGCCAGAAGAAAAGCAAGGACAACAGAGGAATGTTTCCCTTGTGAGCTCAGACAATGTAGAAAATGTGTTTTGGTTTGGTTCCTGTCATGCCAACTCAGGGCTAATTCCTCACTGCAGAGTTTTCAGGTCCATTTTCTACAAGGGAAACTGTTCATGACCCAAACTCCCAGCGTGGGCTCTGGTTCCTCCAAGGCAGGAATGAACTCCAGAGTTTCTAGTTTTCTAGTCTGTGGCCCAGCCTGCCAGCCTTGAGCCCTCTGAGTGGGTAAATGGCACTATTTATGAAAATCAGGTAGAGAACCACTGCAGACACGCATCTGGTGCCATCAGAGGTTCTTGGCCAAATTTAAGAGGAAGAATTCAAGGTAGGAAAAGGAAAGAGCAGAGGAAGGGGTAGGTGTTTGTCCCTTAACCAGTGGCAGAGTTGACAGCAGATGGGATCCAGGAGGGGGAGGTTTGTAGAGTGAATCTAACTCCCAGCTCTGGCCACATAGCTCTGGGATCAGGGCCTGAAAAGGACAGAGCCGTTCACTTGCTGGAGATGAGAAGGAGGGGGCAGGCATCACGCAGGATGTCAAGAACGGATCTGCTTGGTACCATCTGCAATGAAGTAGTGGTTAAGGTTAAAGCAGAGTGGAGATGACAGGGAGGGAACAGATGGCCGAGGAAGCAAAATAGCTGGTGAAACGGGAACAGAGCCTCTAGGGATGGTAGAAGGCAGGACCTCTGTGCAGAGTGCTGGAAGCAGCCCTTTCCTCGGGATGCGATGGGCAGGCCACCCTAAGTAGAACTGGAGAAGTGAGTCAGAGAGAGGAGTCGGGCAGGGACCCCAGTGTGAGGACTTCCCCAAGCCCTGTGAGAAGACCTAGAGAGCCACTGGCTTCAAGGCTAGGAGTCTCAATGAACTGGGAGGGGGGGCATGGCTGACTTGGTGTCCCTCACTAGAGCAAGGTGAAGCCACTTCAGGTCTCACAGAGCATGCCTGGCCAAGCCTGCTGGGAGGAGATACAGACGCAAGCTGCAAACAGCCAGCAAACAATAGACTATTCTTCCCCACCTGCCTTGGATTCGTAATGCCAGTCCCTGTCCACTTAGTGACAGTAGCTGCTAGTATTGACTGGGCATTTATTATGGGCCAGGCAAAGTGTACTCCATGCCGTCTCTACAACCACCCCTCAAGATCCATCTATACTTATTCCTACTTTTCAGATGAGGAAACTGAGGCACAAACAGATGGAGTCCCTTGTCCTGGGTCACGCATCCAGCACGCTGTTGACACAGGATGCAATCCCAGGTCTGCCCACTGAGCCCACGCTCTCTCCCTTGCTCCCTCAACCTCTGCACTCCGCTGTCTCATGTGCCCATCTGTCTTGATTTCTATAACATTTGTTTTGTGGGGTGCTGCTGAATCATTTGTGGCTTGTTACAGAGCCTCCTGATAGTTCTCATGCCCTCTTTTTCTGGTGCTCTTCAGAAAGCTCTCTGGCCAGGACCTGAGACTCCTGGGGCCCAGAGCCACTGGCTCAAATGTCCTGTTCTACATTGTCCCCTTTTGTGTCTGGGAAGACACACCCCTCACCTCCGTCTTTTGCTCTGGTTTCTTCCTGAGGACAGAGACAAACTAGCAGACCAGGCACCCTCCTGCCTGATTTCATGTCCCTGAGAAAGGCACAGGGTCATAGTTTATTTGGGGTCTGGTTGCTGCTTTGGGCTCTTAACCTTTCCCATAGGTTGTTCTCCCCAACACCCCTTCTAGGCTGACCTGACAGACTGGCTAACAATGCTGCTCAGTGGTTGTCTGAGGAACAATCCCCAAGATTTTGGCCCAGGAGGGTGGCAGTGGCAGACAGGTCTCTGCCGCCTGGGGGGCTTCCCCATAGCTTGGCCCCAGCCTGCCAGCCCTCCAGAAAGGGTTTCTCTTGTCCCCTTCCAGCCATGATCAAATCCCAGAGAGGCCAATTTTTCCCTGTTGTTCTTTTGGAAAAGAAGAAAGATCGAATAAAGCAGAGAGGCTAGCTGATCTTGGAGTGTGGAAGAGCAAGCAGCCCACTCCAGAGTGGAGGCCCTCCTCTGCTGCTGAGCTGGGTGTCTAATCCAACAGATATGGGAGCCTGTGATTACTGTCTAATCAGTCAGCGAAGTTTGGCTACAAAACTGCAAACAGCCCCTGCTATCTGATTCAGAAGAGGCACTCTGGAGCCCTCTGTGCTGGCACAGCAAGAGAGTTGGCACCACACTGTGTGTGTGCGCGCGCGTGCGCGCGCGTGTGTGTGTGTGTGTGTGTGTGTGTGTGTGTGTGTATAGGCACATGCAGAAACTCACCTGGTGGACATGTAACAGGCTCCCCTGGGTTTGCGCCAGAGGGCCACTGTTGCAGAGCAGGGCACCCTGAGTCCCTGAGTGCACTGGAGCCCACATTCTCAGTCCACTGGCCTGGCTTGGTGCTGCAGTAGGCTGGTGAGCCATTCAGTGGGGTGCCCCCAGGAGTGGGCGGGCCCGCACCATGTGTGCCACATGTCAGGAACAAAGCTTGCTGAGTGGGTGTGTGGCTTACAGGGGGTGGGTGGGCACGACTCATCTCGTGTCTACTGGGGGACAGACCACTGTGCCCCCAGAGGTGGGCCTCTTGGCAGGTTACTGGATTGATTCCAGAGGGTTATGATATGGTGGCGACAACTACATCAGCCAAGGTGAGTCTGCAGGAAATTGAGTGAAAGTCTTTCCCAAGTCGGGAGAAAAGCTGGCTCCAAACTGAGCCCATGGAGGCAGTATGGAAGTTTACTTCTGCCTCCAGCATTGACCTAGCAGAGTCTGCTGTCTCTCTGGGCACCTGAGCCAGGCCCAGAGAAGGGGCTTTTGCATATGCTTATGTAGAGAGATTCATGAGGCCCTGGGGGGAAATTGGCATTCTTCTTACCATGATTTATTTATAGGGCCATCCGGTGGTGGGGAGATGGAGGCTAAGGTGCCTCCATTAGTGTGAAGCACACAAGGCAGGAAGCCTTGCTCTGCATTTGACATTTAGTGGGGCGACTCCTACCAGGGAGCTGCTTTTCCTTTTAGAAGATTTTGCCTTTAATGTTCTATTCATGTGCTTGTCTGAGCAGGCTGGGAGAAGGAAGGAGCATGTGGAGAGGTGGGCCTGGGGTCTGAGGCCAGCTAGCCTAGGGGGGAGGGGACAGGGCCCAGGTAGATCACTTGGTGGCCAGTATGGGGCAGCCTGGACGAGGGGGGGTGCGGGAGGGGAGGTGGCTCTGCTATGGCACAGCAGGTGGCCACCTCTCACCACCTCTCCGTGGCATGTGCTGCATGCGACAAGCTGCATGTTTACTTTCCTGTCTGTCTCTCTCTGCTGACTGCTGGGCCCTGCCTCTAACTGCAGCCCTGTGGTGGCTCTGCCTTTGACCTTGCCATGGCCCTTTCCTTCCTTGGAACTCGGGGATGGTGGAATAACCCCCTAAGTTCAAGTCCTGGGGCTGAGTTCAGTTCTGTCTCTATAGTTGACTTGGTTGAACCCTAGGCATGGCTCTACCTCTCCCGGTCTCAGTTTACCCACTTGTAATGTGACTAGATCGATGGTCTTGCAAATGCTTTTTGGCAGCAGAATAGTTTCTTCAGATGAAACCTGATGTCAAAGCCCACAATGTAAAACCCATGAGCAAGGAGCACCTGTCAGAGCAGGGAAGGGGCTTCCTCCTTTGGCCTCAGTGCCACCCTGGCTGCACCTCCAGTCTGGGGACTCAGGAGTCCCATGTGGTCCCTCCAGCAAGACAGCACAGAGAGGAAGGCCACCAGGCACTAGCAAAGAGGACCCATGTCTTTCCCTGGGGTGTGGGGTTTGAATTTTCTCCCCTGTAGTGGGGATGGGCTGTTTCCTCCCCTCATCTTGGACCCCTGTGACCACTTAGCCCTCTCCTCCCAGACTCTGGAAGGAATTGTCCCCACATGTAGTTTCTTTCTTTTTTTTTTTTTTTTGAGACAGAGCCTTAAGCTGTCACACTGGGTAGAGTGCTGTTGTATCATAGCTCACAGCAGCCTCCAACTCCTGGGCTCAAGTGAGTCTCCTGCCTCTGCCTCCCAAGTAGCTGGGACCACAGGTGCCCGCCACAACGCCCGGCTTTTTTTTTTTTGTTGCAGCCATCATTGTTTGGCGGGCCTGGGCTGGATTTGATCCTGCCACCATAGGTGTATGTGGCTGGCACCTTAGCCACTTGAGTCACAGGCGCTGAGCCCCCACATGTAGTTTCTTTACTCTCACCTCTCAGTCCTCAAGTCAAGCTTGCAGCTTTCTCGCTAGACTCCACTGTCACCACCAGGGCTGATTCTAAACCTAACAGACTTTTTCCTTACCTTCTTGACCTTCAGGTGGCAGATTCCTTGGTTCTGTAGCTGCTCCTCAGCCTTCCTTGCCAGCTTCACCTCCTCTTATCATCCCCCAAATGTGGCGCCTCCCCAGGAAGTGGCCTGGGCCCTGTCCCCGCCTGCGCTAAGCTGTGGGGGTTTTGCACACCCGAGGCTATGGTGGCTGTTGGCTGACTCACCTGTATGTCCTACCTCCAGCCATGATGTTATTTCTGATGTCCAGAGCCATCTGCTCATTGACCCCCAGATAAGGATAGCCTTACAGTTCCCTCAAATATGGCATCTCGGAAACTTCACTCCTACGCTGAGGTCCCAACAAACTGCTCCTTCCCATTTTTCCCATATCAGTGCTCTCCCAGCCATCCCCAGCCCAAGAACTGGAGTCAAGGACCTTCTCCCCGCAGATTTCACCCTCCACCCTCCCCTGTGACCAGACCTTAGAATGCTATACTCCTGTCAGTCTGTTGCTTATAAACCTTCAGAGATTCCCTTTTCCTTCAGGGTATGGCCCAGACTTACTTCTTGGTTTGGCCATGATGTCCTTCTACCTCGCCCCACTGGTAGCTCAGGCCTCTCTCCCGTCCCCACGTGGAGCTCTGAGAAGCAGGTCTGCTGACTTCTTTCTGTTCCACCGAATCACGTCCTCTCTTGTCTCTGAGGATTTGCACAGGCAGCTCATTCTGCCTAGAACACGCTTTGTTGCGGCTTCCCCTTTACTCCTACCCTTCAGGTCTCAACCTACATACAGCTTCCTCTGGGGAACCTTCCACCCACGACTAGTGGAGGGGTCCCGAGAATTGCGTAGTACCCTGGACTTCCCCGTTGTAGAGCTCAACTCGCTTTGTTGCAATTACTTTCATGTTCTCTGTCCTCCCTGCTGGATGCCAAGGTCCTTGGGGAGACTGGCTACTGCTACTCTGCCCTTCCAGATCCCTTTCCCAGCTGCTCTCTGTCCCCTGAGAGGGGCCTGTCCCAAGTTTAGCAATGGGCTTCCATGCCATTTCACTTCTAGTAGGGTTCAACCAATGGTTAACCTGTGTCCCTTCACCAACAGTCACCCAGTGATTTTCCCAGAAGCACAGCCTGAGATTCAGGGATTCAAGCAAGTAGTTTATTTGGGAAACGATCCTAGGAAATGCCAGAAGGCAAGTGGGGAAGTGAGACAGAGAAGGGAAGAAGCCAATAAGGGGTGCTCTGCACCTAGCAAGTTGCCACTGTGGGCATCAGAGTTTAATCCCTCTGGGGAACTCTGGGATAGAACATGAACTTCAAAGTTACCTCACCTGAAGGTGGGGGGAGCTGGGGTATTTATATTCCAAATCCCATCAGTCATTGGCTGCGTGTTGTTCCTGTGGAGGTTTTAATTCCCCAGCATTTTTGGCCTGCTCTGTGGGTGAGCAAAGCCAGCTCGGCTGCTAGAGAAAAGCCCTGAGGCAAAGAAATGCAGGACCTGGTGGTTGGAAGTCAGGCTGGTGTGTGCTGAAATGGTAAAATCCAGGGCTGTGGGCAGGCCCTGGAAGCATCTGCTCCGCAGCTTCTGCCAGTGGTCCTCTTGCAGTTCTGTCTGCCTCTGAGTTCAGTCAAGAGCTCCCTCCCCTCACCCAGTCCTGGGTGAGTGTGTGTGTACACATGCATCTGTTATGATATTATCTCTTAGGGTTTCCCTACCCCCTTTCTCACCTTCTTTATATACTCATCAGATTGCTCAATCTGAGGGTGCTCTCCATCTCTTACCAGGCCCTGACTAAAATAGCATCTGCACAAAATAAAATGTAGCACATAGTGTTGTTTGGTGAAAAGTGTTGAATCAATAAACAAATACATGTCTTCGTGAGTTGATTGGATCATAAATGATAAGAAGAAATTGGATAGAAACTTGGTACCAAAGTTTGAGACCCAAGGCCAGAGGATCACTTGAGACCAGGAGTTTGAAACCAGGCTGGGCAATTTATCAAGACACTGTCTTTTTTTTTTTTTTTTTGAGACGGAGCCTCAAGCTATCCCCCTGGGTAGAGTGCCATGGCATCACAGCTCATAGCAACCTCCAACTCCTGGGCTCAAGCGAGTCTCCTGCCTCTGCCTCCCAAGTAGCTGGGA